>JBBBDQ010000373.1:2645000-2742500 GCA_037127315.1 Ascarosepion bandense
CAAATATAACCTAGCCTACCTGACAGCACATCGCCATCTACTGTAAACTTTCTTTAGACTTAGTAAGTCAAAATCGAAGTATTTGCGAACGTATGTTATTTTTTGTAAAAGTATTTTTGATAAACCTTATATGTGTGTGTGTGTATGTGTTTGTTTCGTGAGTGTGAACGAGAGTAGAAGGATGAATACAAATTTAATTATGTGTAAAAATTGTCCTCGACAGAACGATGTTAGATGCCACTTATAATTTTGTTGTCTAGCAACAAAACTGATCGTCTGGTCTGGGTAATATGTAAATGAGTCTCACCCGATGGTAATGATCGCCGTGCACTGAGGAGGGAATTTCTGATCTGAAATCAAACCAAATTAATTCTTTATAAAGGAAGACAAGCCCGACATTCTGTGAAATACTTTATGAAGGAAGAAATTAATCTTCCTACGGACATTCTAAGACAGACAAAAATTAAGTACGTGTACCCATCTAGTTCGAATGTTATTAAATGCGCACATGTCATTTGATAGACGTCGAAATATTTTTTTTAAATCGAAGAGATTTAATGTTTGCTAATCAAAGATTGAATCTACGGCTATATCGTGTTGCATACACCGGTTCTCGTCCGATCACCGAAGTTAAAGCAACATCGAGCCTGGTCAGTACTTAGATGGGTGACCTTTTGGGAATACCAGTTGCTGT
Source organism: Ascarosepion bandense (assembly GCA_037127315.1). Taxonomy (NCBI): domain Eukaryota; kingdom Metazoa; phylum Mollusca; class Cephalopoda; order Sepiida; family Sepiidae; genus Ascarosepion; species Ascarosepion bandense. Next base: position 2,645,695 of record JBBBDQ010000373.1, read on the forward strand.
TAACGTTAGGGCTAAGAATGGCCCACCGGTCCTCCAGATTGGGGGGGGGGCAGGGTTAACAACTCTGCCCCATAAAAAGAGTTTGTTACGGAAACAGTAACAAAGTTACTGCCCTACACACCATTGGGTGTAAAAGGTGTGAGATAATCAAATATTGATCCGCTACAATTGCAGTTATGGAATGTTTTTAATACTTTGCTTATATTATATGTATATCTGTGTGTGAGAGAGAGAGAGAGAGGATAGTGAAAAGTGAGACTATGATTGTGTGTGTGAGAGAGAGAGAGGGGATAAAAGATAGTGGAGAGAGAGAAACTGAGATCAAATTCTGTTTTGAGATTAGTTGTGCCTATTTGGAACTAATATTTTGGGAAAGGTATAAATATATCTGCATCTGATATTTTGGCAAATAATTTCATCACTTTTATGCCACGATGACGATGATTAATAAAGATGAGGAGTAAAAAACGACTTTTCTTTGACTAATGTCTTGCTACCTGGTCAGTAATAATAAAAGCTATTGTACTTAACTTTTCTAGGACCCCCCCACCCCCGCCAAAAAAAACAAAAAACAAAAAACCCACAAAACTGCATCCGGATCCACAATTATTACGACTCAATTATTTTAACTCAATAGCACATAGAATAGTTCGAAACAACCGTTTCCAGCCACCGTTAGAAAATCATTAAAACAATACAATAGACTACCCACAATGCATCAGTGATCTGTATAATAATCCGATTGGACCCAAATTTTGTCATGTGCCATTTGAAGGTTAGTACTTCATAAAAATCATATAGACTTTTTATTTGTGGCGCCGCCTATATGCCAGGCTCGGGAATTATTGAGTGATGTGTTATTCTACGTTGTGTTCATTGGGGATCACTTAGAGGTAAAAGAGACAATTTATTTTTCTCTAAGGCATCCTTTAAGTAAAGAAAAAGAGGATGAGAATTTTTCTCCCTTTTCAAATAGACTACTTTGGCAACGCCATCTCGCGGTCGTCAGCAAAAATTCTTTGGTGCATATGTTATATATTCTGGGATCACAATATATAATTTCATTTAGAAGTGTCAGTCAGTTAAGTGCCATACGTGAAACACGCTTGGGCGATCATGTCTCTTTCGAGACATGACTGACTGGGCAGAAGATTATCCCGCAGTAGGTTGCCATTGCTTTCTGCGGTAGACTGGTTGCCGACCAAGGCTATAGAATCAAATCTGTCCTGCTATTTAACCCATAACTGGAAGGAATAGACGGATTAATACCTTTCCCAAGGGTATTTGCGCGTAAGTGAATACAATGGATTCAACTGAAATTCGAACTCGGCTCCCCGGCTTCTCGTTCCGTGCCGATATCCACTGCTCTACAAAGAAGTGTACTTATATTAAAAAATGTTTGATAGAGGAATGCAGGCTAGATGGTGTAGATTGTGTTTACATTGAATGAATATTGTTTAGGAAAATCAGGAATGTAGATACCGGGTGAGAGGCGAAATTGTGTTAAGGCAGCTGTTCTCCAGGTAAGGAAGTATAAAAACAAAAATGTATTTACATTAAAATAAATATTATTCTTAGAAAATTAACAACACAAGACCAGCTTTGCATTGAAGGAATGTGATTGTGTTTTGGTAAGCAGCCGTATTCAAGGTAAGAGAATATAAACCATTGAAAGGCAATAATAATAATTCGAAAATGATAAACAATGTGCGAGGCAAAAAGATGACGGAATCAAGCGAGATTCGGCTATATAAATCGACTTTCCAGAGCCAAGAGATCAGAGATCCAGACAATGATTCCGCGAGAACGCAGGGAAAGGAAGACAACTCTAGCCAGTCAATCGACCTCGTATGCGTGTGTGATATTTCTGCAACCACTCTCTACTCCACACCATTGTCACCGAGAAAGAAGAAAAAAAAGTAATATTTTTCTATATATGTTGTCTGTCGTTTATATGTGAAGGCGATAGTTATTTGGTTTGCAGTTTATATCTGTATATGAAAGGTATATAACACCTAATTGGGATACTTCCACAAAAGTAAACAGAGAAACGAAGTAGAATGAAGCTGCTAGATGCGATGTGAATTTCGACTTTATTATATAAGAAAATGATACTTACCTTGCAAAATTAACATACCAAATTTCTTTATCAAATGGTTTGACGTCAACACGATCAGCACCAACCAATAACTGAGTAAACGGCAATGACATTTCCACCGACCAATAATGACCTGGTAAAGAAATACCAATCAGTATTTGTGCATGCGCACCTTTCTCGTTTAAGGTTCCAACCACGAAACATTGTGGTGGATAGGAAATTAAGAATTTAAAGCAACCTTCTTCTTCACTTTTACAAAAATTCACAATGACGTGTGAAATCCTGGTTTTGCCGCATAGAAAAAGGATTGCCCTCGTGCTTACAGAAAAAGTCGAAACCGGATTTCGGAAGTAGATGTTAAATTGGTTTTCTGACCAATGGGAGCAATTTGCAAGACTAAAAAAAGACATCGCGATTCAGTGCGAAAATGTAATTGACTATAAATGACTTCGATCAGCGTCAGTCAGTCAAATGGGAGTAGCGAGACGACACACTAAAATGTAACGGGAGAAACTTCAACCACGACCCGGACGTAAGATCGCGTCGCACATTGTTCTCTTTCTCCTTCTTTCTCGTGTGCTGATTCCTTTTACTTCTTCTTCTCCATCCAAAGACATTCTTATCAAACAAACGCTCATACATACATACGTACGCATAAACTCTTTCTAACAAATTACTACAACGAACATTTCTACATTCTTGATACCCTTAACTTGTTTCTCATTGAACATTAACTTCTACGAATTCTTGTTATTCTTTTCTTTTAATAAATTTCTATTTAAACATGAAAAAAATATTTTTATTCTTCCAGTCTTCCACACTTTCCACACAAATCCAAACATTCCAATCTGCTACCAACCAACCTGGTGGAAACCTTCTGATAATTCTGGATAAAATTTGTAAGCTGTAGGGAGTTCGGTTATGTCTGATATAAGGCCGAATTAATAAACATTAACCATCGCACTATAGCTACAAAATAACCCATCGATTTATACGAGGCTTCGTTTAGAGGAGTGGGGAGTAGTGACAAATGTAGCATAAGTATCCTCTGCCATACTTCCGGGACAGTGAGTCAAGCTGCCAATTTTTTCAGGATTGGAGAAAAAGGATATCTTTAGAACAGTGTTTACCAAATCTATTGTTACTGTGACTCACAGAAAGAACCACATTTTTCATTGCGATCCATTATACTTATATGTAATAAATAAAAGACAAACTCTGTTCTTCTTCTTCTTTTATGTGCCATGTCCTTTCAGGACGTAGGCGATCATGGCTTTCCGCATCTTCCTATCCCTGGTGGCGCTTAGCACGCTTTCTCCTGTTGCACCATGCAACCCTCGTTCCGTCATCCACCTGATCAGGTCCTTCAAATATGTTATTCGCTGCTTTCCCCTGTCTCTTTTTCCCTCTATCTGGCCTGTTAGTATCAGGTTCTCCAAGCTCTCCTTCCTCATTGCATGTCACAGGAACTTTAGTTGTCTCTTTCTGATGCTCAGTATTAATTTCCTTTTCGTTTCCATCCTTTCCAAAAGCTTGTCATTGCTCACATGCTCGGTCCATGATATCCGCAGCATCCTTCTGTAGAACCACATTTCAGCTGCTTCAAGTTTTTCTTTCATCTTCGAAGATATTGTCCAACATTCACTGCCATATTGAAGAACCGACATCACATAGCAATCCAGCACTCTCCTCTTTGTTTCTAGCGAAATTGTCCTGTTAATACTTTACTCAACTTCTGGAATGTTTCCTTCGCCATGCCAAATCGCCTTCGGATCTCAGTGTTGCACTTTCCGTCTTCTGTTAGAACACCTCCTAGGTATTTACATTTTTGTATCTGCTTGATTTTCACTTGGTCCATTTATTTATCATCGACAATTTATATTTATATTCCTTAGGACCACACATATCAGTTTCCGTGTTGAGCCTGTTTCTGTTCATCATAAAATTGAGTGAACGTTGAAAATCCCAGTTCACACTGTAAGTAGTTGTAAAAAAGCAGTAGTAATAAAATAGTCTTTTTACTGAGAAGTGAAAATTCCCCTTTGTTCTTGACTTAAAATGAGCGCAAATTTCTCGAAATTGTTCTTACGTGTGAAGAAGCAACTAAGATGTAACAATTCATTTTCCTCTTCAGGTAACAAGTTTTACTAAGTTATTGATTCAGGACTTTGAAAAGTAAATGGATTTTTTATTCAAAAACTTTTCTTCACTGATTCAAATTCTTAAGGAAATAGTTATTAAAGATTTGAGATAGAAACGTGAGATGTGACATGGTCTCGAATTTTAATACTCTTAATATATCATCATTGACAATGTTTTCAGTAGTGTTTTGTAACAATGTCGGGAACATAATAGGTGGGAAGACATTTAAGTCTTCCTTGTCATAGCTTCGACATTTTCTGAAACTCTTCAATATATTCAATATTTTCAAATATATTGCCGATTTTTCCTTGAAGTTTCAAATCCTTAAATCCTTAAGAATGCCAAAAATGTCAATTAAATAAACCAGTTTGGTAATCTAATATTCAAAAATTGTTTCAAGGGATTATTGCTTTCTACCAAAAACAGATGAAACTCAATTCTAAGCTCATACATCCTGCTAAGTACCTCATGACTGAGCAGTCTTCGGGAATTTTGACGTGGTGTAACGGTTAGCAAACTCTTTGTGAAAGTTTGATTATAAGTGAGTTCGATCCTCACTGGATGCTCCAACCTTGTACCACATCTGAGCTACGCTTAGAAAATTACCGTCATTGTGTAGTCTTTATTCATCCTTGTGATCAAATTTATTTTTAGACTTTTAATTCTTTTTTAATTAAAGTATTGTTATCTCTCGATAAATCTTTATCAAAGAATCACCTTGATTTTGCGGGTTATTAACTTCTCCGTCCGTATAGATAGCACTTGTAGCTAAGCTTTCCCAATTCGGCAATGGCTCTCCTCCATCAATGTAAGCCTAAAAAGAAAAGAAAAGTCGTTCTTTAACAAGGCGTTAATAATAAAATACTATTATTGAGACGATAAAGTTGAAGAAGAGGAACAAGTATCGAAATTATAGTTAGCGTATATATTCGTGTATAAGTCGACTTAATGTAACCCTTGAATTTGTTTGCATTAATTTTAGCCACTCCAGAAAAAGTTAGTTGTGTACAGTGCAACGGGTCACCGAAAATGTATGATTTTTAAGTTTTGTTAAAAAAATTAGATGTGTATAGTGCAACCGGATGCGCGTTATGTTGCAATGGATATCGGCTCGGAATGAGAAATCGGGTGAGCCGAGTTCGAATTCCAGTTGAATTCCTTGCATTCACTTAAGCACAAAAACTCTTGGGAAAAGGTATTAATTCGTCCCTTCCCTCCAGTTATGGGTTAAATAACAGGGTAGGACAGATTGGGTTCTATAGCCTTGGTTGGCAACCAGGCTACTGCAGAAAGTAATGGTAATCTACTGTGGGATATTCTTCAGCCCAGTCAGTCATGTCTCTTTCGAGGCGTGATTGCCCAAGCGTATGTCACGTATGGGACTGACTGATAGTGCAACCGCCTACTTTTGCGTAAACATTGATAATAAAAGCTCGCACTGTACTTGCGTATATACGGTATTTGGTTATATAAAGTATCAAATTTCTAATCGGGCGAAGTGTGCTGAAAAGTTCTTGGCTCGACCCACTTTCCCATAACTGATCAAATGATGAAACATTTAAAAAAAAAATCTTTTCTTAGACGAACCAGGAAGTTTTCAATACCCTCTCCTATTAACAAGAGCTTAATGAGGGGTTAATAAATTATGATATTAATGAAAAATCGATTTTTATTATTGGAACTTCAAAGAAATTTAGTTTTGAAAGACGTTTTCTCTTTTGACCTAAAGTTATTCTTACTAGCAGTACCCATGAAAATTTTATGGTTTACCAATCTTCTTTTCTGATTTGGTTTGATTTATTTTATTTTACAGCATACCAACACTAATGGATTATTTAATGCCGACAAGATTTGCAGAATAATTTCGTATGAATAGAATACTTATTCTTCTGAAGAAATAATTTTGTAGATCAAGTTTCATTGACGTATTTTTGTAAAGAGGATTTTTATCCAGAATCTGGTTCTTGTGATGTATTCTTTTCAGATATACAGTTTGTAGATAAATAGATTTTATTGGCATTCTTATTTGGTTTATATTTTTGAGAAGAGGCCAACTGTTTTAAGAAATAATATTATTGCTTTCACGAAGAGCTCATACATGTTTATATTATAGCATTTTTGTCTTGAGAGAGCAACATCTGAACATTCGGTTAATTTATATTTAATAGTAAATGCTGTTTTACATGCTTGGCATACTGGTTAATCTTCTTTGTTTAATAAGTACAAGTGGCTTATTCTCGTATAGTCAATGCATAAGTGGGCCAGTATTATTTCTTCCTTTCGAGATTTTATAAAAGCTGATTTCCAGTCTTTTAATTTGGGCTGAATTGCGAAGAGTTCATTGTGCGGGTTATCATCCTAGCATTGTTGCCATTTCTTTTGAATATATTTGTTAATAACCTCCTTGAAGTCAGTGTATGGGAAATTGGTCTTTGAGTCTACATCCATATCAAAAGCTGATTTGGCTGCTAGGTTCTGCTTTATTGTTACCTTCAACTCCGAAATGGATAGAAATCCAACATAGTTTGATGTTTTTATGTTTGCAAGTGGTGCCCATTTTGAAAAATAAAATATATATATATATATATATATATATATATATATATATTTTAATCATCTCACCCCAAGCAAGGCATTCCACTGCCACTATTGCGCATGGGGCTACATAGGGGGAGGTAAAGAGAAAGGAGTGGTTAGACATAGGGAATGACAGGAGGAAGGTGACAGATGAGTAAGGATAGCGAGGATGAGGGTTGGGCAGATGGGAAGAGTGCTTGATAGAATGGGAGCAGGTTAGTGTGTGAGGAGGTGTCTATTGACCTTACATTTAAACTCCTGGAGATTGTAGCCGTCGGGGAAGCAATCGTTTGGAAGAGAATTCCACAGTCGGGAAGTGCGAGGAAAGAAACTGTTGGAGTAGAAGTTACGGCTGCATTTTATCGGTTTCACTGTAAAAGGGTGGGATCTAGTTGCTAATCTAGTATCTCGTGCAAATTCGTATTTAGGGGGCACCAGTGATCTAAGTTCATTAGAGCAGAAGCCGTGAAAGTATTTATAGAAGAGACACAGGGAAGCCACGTCTCGCCGGTGGGAGAGAGACTGCAGGCGATCTGCCAAGTCGGTATCTATCACATTACAGACCCTCCTCTGAACCTTATCGAGAAGCCCGAGGAGAACAGCAGGGGCACCCGACCAGATATGGCAGCAGTATTCAATGCACGGGCGGATGGTAGATTTATAAATGTGCAGGATAGATTTAGACGGAAAAAACTTCCGGGCCCTACACAGAGAACCGACTTTCATAGCAGCGGATTTAGCAATGGATTCGATATAGTCATTCCATTTGAGGTCCGCTGAAAGTGTGAGACCAAGGAGGCGTAGTGTTTTACTCTCTGGGAGGCAAGCCTGGTCCATGCTAATGGGAGGTAGGTGAGATTGTCGATGATGGTTAATTGAGAGTAGCTTCGTTTTAGAAGCATTAAAATTTACTAGCCATTTCTTACCCCACTCCAATATGGATTGGAGGTCTTTTTCAATCTCGGCTGCGAGGTTAGCTTTGACACCTACACCAGATTTATGGTCGAGGCGAGAGTAAACTGTGGTGTCATCGGCGTACAAACCTATTTGGGTTCTTATGGAATCAGGGAGATCATTAATATATATCAGGAAGAGTGTAGGACCTAAGATGGAGCCTTGGGGGACACCTGCGTTTGTATGGTAGTTCTGAGAGGCATGTCCGTTTAATACCACTTTCATTGTGCGGTTAGAGAGGAATGACTGGATTAGTTCAAACAAATGTCCAGTTATACCATAGCTCCGCAGTTTACATAGAAGGCCAGCATGCCAAACTCTGTCAAACGCCTTAGATATATCCAATGCAACGGTTCGGGCTTCGCCATTCCTGTCGAGTGCCTGGTATATGTACACGGTGATGGTCGTTAGCATATCAGCAGTAGACCTGGTGAAGCGGAAACCATATTGCTTGTCCGAGAGGAGCCTGTGTGCTGTGACATGCTGAAACACCTCGGCGTTGATAATAGCTTCGAACACTTTGCCAAAGATCGGAAGAAGGCTGATAGGGCGGTAATTTGCAGGGTCAGAGGGTTCTCCAGTGTTTTTAAATATAGGAACTACAGATGAAGATTCCCAACAGGCAGGAAAGCAGGAAGCAGATAGGCAGAGGTTGTAGAGCTTAGAAAGGACAGAGGAGAGTTCAGGGGCACATTTCTTTAAGACTATGGTTGGGATTCCGTCACCACCGCTCGCTTTGTGAGGGTCAAGTTTTAAGATTATCTTACAGACAAGCGAAGGTGTAATGTGGACATAATTCAGTTGTGCCTCTGTTCTAGGTGAGAAGTCGGGTGTAAAAACTCCAGATGAGTCCAGACTCGAATTGTTCGAGAATCTGCGGGCAAAACATTCAGCCTTATCTGCTGGGGAGGTGAGGACCTCAAATTTGTTGATTAGCGGGGGTATTGTGGACTTGCTCTTGTTAAGTACTCTTTTACAGAGTCGCCAATAGTCTTTAGAGCCGAATTTAGAGCATGCTATGCGTTGCTTCATTCTGGCAGCAAACAACATCTTAGCTTCGTTAAGTATCCTTTTACACTTATTACGAGCTGAAGTGAAAAGGCGCCTGTTTTGGTCCGACGCGTAGTTACGATAGAGTCGGAAGAAATGATTCCGGTGGGCAATGGCAGCCGAGCATGCGGGTGAGAACCATGGAGACGAATGAGATTTAAGCTGAAATTTCCTAGCAGGGATGAAGGCATCGATGCCAGCCTTAACCCAGGAGGAGACCTCGGATGCACATTCTTCGATGGGAAGACTAAAGACGTTGTTCCAAGGGATGTCACAGAGGAAGTCTCGGAACGAATCCCAGTCTGCTCTTTGATAGCAGTAGGATATTCTACTTGTCTGGGTTTCATGGGTCGGGCGGGAGTGGAGTGAAATATTGACGGACACTACAGTGTGGTCAGAGTTTCCGAGTGGGCAGAGTTGTCTGGTAGTGCAAGAGTCTGGGATGGAAGTGAAGCAGAGGTCTAGAAGTGAGTTCCTTCCGTTAGGGTTGTCGGAGAAACGCGTGGGGAAGTCCACTACTTGCGTAAGGGATTGGGTGATTGAAAAGTTCATGGTGTGGACACCAGCAGGGTCAGTGACAGCGTTCTTCAGCCACTTGGTGTGGTGGGCGTTAAAGTCACCAAACACGAATACATGGGCAGAAGGATGGGAAGAAATGGCTTTGTCAATATTGTCAGAAATGATGTCAAGTAACGAACAGCCAGGGGAGGAAGGAGAGCGGTAGAGAAAGAAGAGATAGCTAATCGAGCTGAGAAGTGAGAGGCGGAAGCACATGAAAGAATGATCTGGGGATTCAAAAGATGACACCCTAGCTAAGGGAAGGTGTTCGCTGACATAGACACCAAGCCCATGCATATGAATATTGGAGTTCTTCCTGAAGAGGGGAAGGTAGCCAGGAATGTAGAACTCAGATGAGGGGATAAAAGGGTTAAGATTAGTTTCACATAGGGCTAATATATCAGGTGAGTTATTATGGAGGAAAGAATCTACGCTGGGGAAGTTGGTGCGGATGCCGCGTATGTTAGTGAAAGAGATGCAGACAGGTTTGGGCGTTTTCAAATGAACTGGTTTAGTTTTGTTATTATGTTTGCTTTTTTCCATAGTGATTCAGTTAAGGAGTGGTCTTAGAATAGAATCAGTCGGTCAATCATTTGCAACTTGTGAAGGATGGAGACTGGCGCGGCCTACAACATAATGTGGCCTCGGGGTTGCCCACCGAACGTTCATGCAGGGACGCCCGTCCATGCGCGATATGGCACTACAAGAACCCCGGTATTATTCAACTGTTGATCAGAGCAGCCTCTCAAGACGCTACGCAAGAGTTCGGGCTCCTAACTACCAGTCGGAAGCAGCAACCAGGAAACTGCCAACCAGGTACCCTCAGAATGTAAAGACGTTGCCACCATACTCCGTAACTAAAAAGAGCTTCCAGCTGAACTAACACCAAGACCAGAGAAAAGGGATGAACCGGGAACCCCTTCCTAAACAAGAAACAAGGTGATAACCTCTAAACTCATTCAAAAGAAGTGGGTGGAGTGTGAGACCGGGCGATAGTAGGAACTATCTACTCCAATTAAAAAAAAAAAAAAGAAAGAAAGACAAAAATGACTGAGGTTTACAAAGTTTTAACTTAGTAAAAGTCAAAAATACCCTTGAAATGCAAAATTATTTACACAAATTAAGTGACGAAAATAAAAAAATCAAAGACAACCAAAAAACGAAAAAAATAAAATAATTTCCAAAAACTTTCACAAAAACAGACTGAAAAATGGACTGAATCCCGGTTGACTTACCACAAGCAGCTAACACTGTAAAGTTGATTTAATTCAATTTCTGAAGACAAAAATAGAAATTAAACCGTTTTTTACAGAATATAGTCGAGTTATGTTGCTTGCGTTCGCTGGCCAAAAACCGTTACGAATTCAATCTCTCGAAGACAGAAATTTAAATCTTCTACAAGACAAAACTAATGGAAATAATTGAACCGTGATACTATTTATCATTAGTCAAAAATACCCTTGAAATGCAAAATTATTTACACAAATTAAGTGACGAAAATAAAAAAATAAAAAACGACCAAAAAACGAAAAAAATAAAATAATTTCCAAAAAATTTCACAAAAACAGACTGAAAAATGGACTGAATCCCGGTTGACTTACCACAAGCAGCTAACACTGTAAAGTTGATTTAATTCAATTTCTGAAGACAAAAATAGAAATTACACCGTTTTTTACAGAATATAGTCGAGTTATGCAAATATACAATCGTAGCATTCAAAACAGAAAGCATAGAGTTTACTGGCGAAGTGTTATGAAGAGAAGGAAAGGTGGGGATAAAGAATTGTATGTGCTATTACTGAAAATCCTCAAATGTGTGTACATATAGATTAATTTTTAGTTTGGTCAATGAAAATATTAAAAAATTCTATTTACAGGTTAGTTCCAGATGATCCTCTTTTTGGATTTTTGTTGGTCGGCAACTTTTCATAGAGATTCTTTTGGCTGGATATAATAGTCCACGAATCAAACCCGGAGTTGATAATGCCAGAAATTCCTTTTTTACAACTGACAACTCTCCCCAAAAAACTATTTTTATAGGGGCTAGCACCTAATTAGCATATTTCTCGAATCATTTACATTTTTCTGGAATATACTGGAATGATCTTGAATCTTCTAAACGTTCTAGTTTTAATTTCTCTATTTTACAACTACTTCATGAATGAAAACCTTTTGTATTAACAAATAGGACCCGGTAGAATCCATTACTATAAATTTTAACCTTTCTGTAGACTTTATGAATATTTATATAGAAATGCATCCCCGTAACAGATAGCTCTATTGCGTAAGTCTCCGCAGTGAAAATATAGCTTCCCTTTGGGAGGCGCTTTTTTTCGTAATACTTCGACTCATTATTTCACATTCTGTTTTCTTGTCATACATTACCAGTCTATATAGATGGGTATATGCTTAGAATTGTTTTCTAATGTTCACTGAAATTTGTCTTGGAATTGTGAGTGGATGCATTTTTTGTTTGTTTGTTTGTTTGTTTGCTTGTTCGTTTGTTTGTTTGTTTAGGGAATTTATTTATTTCTAGAAAGATCGGGTTGCTTGATTGTACATAGTGGAATAGTGGCCGCAGTCGTTTCTTGTATGTTTGAGAGTGTGGTCCTTCAGCAATGGGTTTCATCCTAAGTCTATAGGGTCGTATTTTTGTTGGAATAGATCACAGTAGTTAAGTTTAAGTTAAGGTACTGTTGTTAGTAGAGTTAGTTGGGCATGATTTTATTTTGACATATTACTGTAGTGTTGGTTTAGTGCGCTTTAAATATGGTGGTGTTTCATTAGCTTCTGTGTATAAGCTCCCCACTAAGGGATGTCCTAAAAGCTCCAAGTACTAGTCTGAGGCCTTGATGATAGGTTTTGAGGTATGATTTTATAGCCACCCCAACTAACGTAATCCAGTTTTGAGAGAAGTAGTAATCTGTATAATTTAATTAATCTGCTCTCCATTCAGTTTGGGAAACTATACGCAGAACTTGGAAGATTTTACTACATTTTATTTTTTAAAGAACTTTATATGGGTAATGAATGTTAATTTTATGTCAAAAATGACGTCTAGGAATTTGTGTTGTTCCACTATTAGGATTTATGCTCAGTCTAGTTTTAAACAGGGATCGTTATGCAATTTTCTTAATTTTCAGAAATGTAGCCATTTGGTTTTCGTTTTGGAAAAGGTATTACTATTCTCATTAGACCAGTTGTGTATTTTATTGAGGCATTGTTGAAGTCTTTGATATGCATATGTCGACATCTGTATATTATTAGAAAGTCGTCAACATATATAAAGCATCTCATACTCGGATTTAGGGAATTAACTATGAGTTAATTTTTACGCAGAATAAGGTCACCGAAAGAATGCTACCTTGTAGAATCTCTTCTTGGTTTTGCAGTTCTGATTGGGTAGTTCCTAAATGAACTTAAAATCTTCAGTCTTCGAGAAAATTCTCTATTAATTGAGTCAGCCTTCTTTTTAGGCCCAGTTCATGCAGGTTTTTCAAGATACTAAATTTCCATATCTTGTCGTACGCCTTTTGTAAGTTAAAAAAAAAAGTGATATATTCCTTCTTAATGCGGCTTACGGACATATCACGTCGAATACACCGGTTCTCGCTCGATCACCAAAATTAAGCAACGTTGAGCCTGGTCAGTACTTAGATGGGTGACCGCTTGGGAATACCAGGTGCTGTAAGCGTTTAGTGACGGATGTGCGTTGTGGTGCAGTGGATATCAGCTCGCAAAGAGATATCGGTGAGCCGAGTTCGAATTCCATTTGAATACCCTGCATTCACTTAAGCATTGGTACTCTTGGGAAAGGTATTAATCCGTCCCTTCCCTCCAGTTATGGGTTAAATAACAGGGTAGGACTTGGGGACCCTGCCCTTAAAAAATCAAAACAAATCCCAGTGAATCTTGATACTCGAAAAGAAAAAGTATTACTAGATAGAAAACTTATATAAAAACAACAATAAATTGTTGAAAGAAAAAGGTATTACCAGTAATAAATAAATAAAATTCAGTTGGCAATAAATGACCCGCCGAGGTTGATATGCCATAAAAACAAAACAACCAACCTTCTTAATAAAGATGTTCCTTACAAAGGTTTAAGTGGTCCATGGTGCTTTTTTCCTAAAAGCGCTTTGGGAGTAGCTGATTAAGTCTTTAGTTTTTCTGTTGTTGACCATTGTTTGCAGTTTCACATAGGTTAACGCTATCGGTTTGTAGTTTTCAGAGCCTGTGTCATCTTTTCTAAGTTTTGAAATACGGATGATGAATTACTGTCTCTACATTTCTGGGAAATTGCGATCTGTCCATATGTTTTATGCATTCTAATAACAGTTGTAATGACTTGTTGAGTGACTGCTTTATGAATTTGTAGTGCATATCATCTGGGGCCTAAAGCTTGAGGGCTTTCTTTAAGGATTCATTTAATTCCTATGTAGTGAATGGTAGGTTATAGTTCTCGGCATTATTTGATTTAAAGTTTACTTTTTGTTTTTCCCTTTTTTACTTGAGCTTTAGAAATTGTCGGTAAATGAATTTTTAGAGATTGTTTTGGCTAATTGGTCAGCGATATTATTTTTACTGGTTATTTTCGAGTTATTTATCGAGATGTTTTTTAAATTGTTTGTTTGGTATTTGCTTGCAATTTTCTTTATCATATTCCAAACAGATCTTGTTTTTGTAGTAGACTTAAGTCTGCTGATGTCATTTTTTTCAGCATTCTTTTTTGGTTTCTTTAATTATTTTCCCTGCTTTTGCTCGGAGTGGCTTAAACTGCAGCAAATTAAAGGTTGTAGATATTTTGTTGAATTCTCTCAGAGCTGCTCTTCTTAGCCTGATGGCTTTATAGTAGGTTATCCATTCTTTTCCAGTTTATAGTGGAGAGTCCGTTCCAGTGAAGGGTAGTTGTATGTTGTTGCAGATTAACGGAATTTGGCCTCGTTGTAGATAGCCTACTATAAGTTATTAAAGATTATAAACGAAAGAAAAGCAAATTGAATTGAAAATTAACATTTTATATATACACATAAGGTATATATTAAGGTTTTTACAATTAAAGTAATCTTTTACATATGGGCCCAACGGACGTTAAAATGTTCAAAAGAGAATTAATACTTAGATATGTGGGAGAGTTGTAAGTAAGGAATGTCTTTGATGTATTCGCTCCTTAGGTCAGTAAGTAGTTTTGAGACAGGGACGAAGGGAAAGGGAGGTGAAGGCGATGAGCATAGTAAGCCACTTGACTTGATCAAGGGAGATACTAATTACTCTCGGCTGTCTCGAGCTAGTCTGTGTGGGTTGGTCTGTCTGTCTTTCTGTCTGTCTATTGTTGCTTTCTGTATCGGCTTTTTATTTCGACTTTTTGAATCGCAGCAGATCATTTGGGGATTCACACTTGTATTTGATTCTGGGCTTCCCATTGGCCGATAAATAAAATTCGCGTAGGCTCACGAACTGGAAATTTGATATTTAATTAATTTTTATTTTTCAACCGGAACATCTGCGCGAATCCAGCTGCGCACCGACGACTTTTGGTCATTTGCTCTTTGGTTGTCAGGATGCAAACATCCGGTCCATCGCTTTTGCTCGGTCGGTATCACCACAGCTTCTTTATATTTATCATTGAGCCAAGGTCTGCTGTATTGTTTTAGTGCTGAATTTTTTGGAATGCATTTTGTTTTTTGCTATAGAAATGAGAATTTTCGTGAAATGTGTTAATTACTTGATGCTTTTTCCTTCAATTAGTTTTTCAGAATATTGGATTTTAAATTCGTCCAAGTTTCCTCTACGTAATTTTCAACAGAGAGGATTTTTATTGTTCTATTCTGAGTTTTCTAAAACAATTGGCAAGTAATCGTTACCGCATGTGTCAACCAGTGCCTTTCAAGAGAAATCCATGTAAATTGATGGATCACATGGTGATAAGTCTATTGACGAATAACAGCCAGTAAATGGACTTATGTAAGTCGATGTTTTATCATGATCTAAACTTATTTATAAATGGAACTTTGTCTGTGTGTGTATGTGTATGTGTGTGTGTCTGTGTATGTGTGTGCGTGTCTGTGTATGTGTGTGTCCGTTACCTATAGACTCCGAAAAGGCTGAACCGACTTTCTTGAAAATTTACACAGTTGTACTATAAGCATCTGCGAGTGTTCTTAGCTAGGTTTTGTGTCGAGGTACCCCCGATAAATATCGAACATCCATAATCGAAAAAATTGGGTTATAGAAGGAGTGGTCCGATTTTAATCAAATTTGGTACACTCATAGACAAAGACATAAGAAACGATATTCAGAAGTTTCAAGGTTGCAGTTCTTACAATAGTGCAGAAAATCGATAATATATACATACAAAAGGCAAGATGTTTGTGTATGTGTCTGTTTATCCTCCATACAAATTCACAATTTTTATCCGATTCTCACCAAACTTCACACAAATATTCTTTAGGCTGAGTCTGAGCTCCCTCCAGGACCATGGATTAGTTTTAAAGCTTTCATTACACCCGAGCAACGGCTATACTACTAGTAAATGTATAAATCGTTGCTATTAATTATTGTTTCTAAGATCCTTTCCTTTTGTTTGTGTCCTTGCAATGATGCTGTGATAGTTAAAGTCCTTTACTATCATAAAGGCGCAGGGAGTTTCCTTATGATTTAATGAATTTCAACTTAATTTACTGGTTCATTCGGTGGGATATATACTGAGCAGATGTTTATTGATCTGTGTAAGGTCACTTTAAGGGCAGTTGTCTGTAAAGGTGCTAAATTTATTTTACTTTGAGGTACATAATTCCTAACTAGGGTGGATGTACCACCTCATGTTCGAAGCCCAGTGTCATATATATAGTTGTATTGATGTATTCTTTTATGTCAGTCAGTTAAGTGCCATACGTGATACACGCTTGGCGATCATGCCTCGAAAGAGACATGACTGACTGGGCAGAAGATTTCCCCGCAGTAGGTTGCCATTGCTTTCTGCGGTAGACTGGTTGCTATAGAACCCAATCTGTTTAACCCATAACTGGAAGGAAGAGACGGATTAATACCTTTCCTAAGGGTATTTGCGCGTAAGTGAATACAATGGATTCAATTGGAATTCGAACTCGGCTCCCCGGTTTCTCGTTCCGAGCCGATATCCACTGTACCACAACGCACATCCTTCTTTTATGTCCATCATTTATAATGATAAAACATTAGATGAACTGTTTCTATTAATAACAAACCTGTCACCTGTCTTCAGGAAACATTCCTTAATGAATATAAAAGAATACATCATTACAACTATATATATGACACTGGGCTTCGACGCAGTTCATTTATGCTTGCTTTTATTCTACGTCTGTTCCATTGGAATATTTAATACATGATTGTTAATTTTTTTCGGAATTTAGTTTAGTATGTGGTTGTGATGTAATTTTTCGAGGTTTTAAGTTTAGAGGTTTTTAGCCGTTTGCGGATTCTGGCTTTCCACCTACATTTATTCCAGTTAGTCGAATCGATTTTGAGTAGGTATTTGATCACTGTGAATTTCCGGATTTTGTTTGGTTGGTACTGTTTTTTGAGGGGGTGGGGGAGGGGGAATAAGTTCTTAAATCTGTCTTTAACGGTTTTTGGTGGACGGATAGGAGATCGCTGTGACCTTTACTTTGTAGGAGATTTTGTATTTTTTTTTAGGAGTGGTTTGTGTTTGAGGGATAGATTTTGTGTTTGTTTTTCTTTATTTGTTATTTCAATTGCTTCATTGGCTTTCTTTTGTGTTTCAGTTTATAGCATTTCCTTGAAGTAAATATTTTTAGGTAGTTTTTGTTGTGGTCATTTTTTGGATTATTTTTGCATAGGAAGAATCTTTCATGTAAGTTTCTACTATTTGTTCTGCTTCTATGAATGAAATATTTCACTTATGTTTCACCTCGACTATCTTCTTTTAAATTCTCTAGAAGTCACATGATCATGAGTATGTCGGGTGTTTTTCCTGGCAGTTAACACGTCTTATTTCATAGTGGCATTCTTCTTCCGTGTGGTCTGAATCCCTTTGGCCATATTTCTCACATGCTGGACGATCCCTGAATCTATCTCTATGACGTTCAGATTTTTGGCACTTGAAGCACCTTGATGTGCGTTGTGGTGCAGTGGATATCGGCTCGAAACCAGAAATCGGGAAGCCGAGTTCGAATTCCAGTTGAATTCATTGCATTCACTTACGCGCAAATACCATTGGGAAAGGTATTAATCCGTTTCTTTTTTCCAGTTATGGGTTAAATAACAGGACAGATTGGATTCTATAGCCTTGGCTGGCAACCAGTATACCGCAGAAACCAATGGCAACCTACTGCAGGATAATCTTCTGCCCAGTCAGTCATGTCTCTTTCGAGACATGATCGCCCAAGCGTGTTTCACGTATGGCACTTAACTGACTGAAGCACCTTAGTGGTGCAGTGGTATATTGTTATACTGGCACAATATTATACCCTACTTTTATTTTTCTAAGGATTTGAGATGTGACAAAAGTAAGAATATACGTGTCTGTTCTTATGGTTTATCCTTATCTTTTCTACGGCAATCACTGACCCTTGGTTTCTAAAAGCAGATGTGAATTCCACAGGTGTGGCTAAAGATAACTCTCTGCTTCTAATGACTCCCTAAGATGTTTTCAGTCGTTCATAGGGAAAGCTTTTATTTGAGGTTATGAAAAGCATTCATCTTGCTTATATTCTCGGTGTGTTTCTTATTTTCTGCATTACCGGCAAATTGCCGTCTCTCAATTTCTTTACTATTTTAGGGTTTATCCTACTGGATAGCACTTTTTCAGTTAAGAAAGGGAAAAGTTTTGCCCGAGGAGATTTATCTAGAACGCGAGCACGAGAAATCTTGTGAAGTTTATAGTCATTTCTTTTTCAGAATCAGAGTCTGGAAGATATCGTTTGTGCTTTTTGTTTTGCTGATTCATAATTCTCATGTATTAAAATTTACCGTCTGTGCTTTCCACTCACTTCAGAGCCCAACAATGGAATCTGCCAAGTGAGGAAACTTAGTCGCCTTGACAATTCAGGGCTATACAAACCAGTATACTTGTACTCGAGAGAGGCACTGAGCACCAGTTAAACCATTTGTTGCACTTCAAAATCTAAAGTGTACAAACTGGTATGTTTACAGCCATGTCTAAGTTTAGATTTCTTCGACCGATTGATCTTCAGCCATCGCCTTCTAACGCCTATAAATTGAATAGTGATGTTATTTTAAGCCGGTGTATATTTGGGGTATAGTATTTTATTATAAAGTACTCCTTAAATTCATATAGTTATAGGCGATAGGGCTTGACAAGATCAGCTGAGTGATCGGATCAGGCCGGTCTGACCGCCCATCTAGTCCAAGTAAGGGCCAAAGTGATGTGTTGAGATCAGAAGCATCTAAACTTGACTCTTGAAACCCTCATCCATAAGGACCCCGTGCCCAGACATTACGGGTCGCCACCCATGGCAAACATGTGGTCTCATTAGAGGTGGGGGGTGTCTTACTCCTCTGCAGAGTTGCAGTCGATGTATTCTGAAGCCCCAGCTGACAGGGCAGGATTTTTCTGATAAATCATAATTCTTAATGTAATGATTGAGTTCTACAACTTTAAAATATCTGTGGAAATTCTTCCGTGTCGTTAAATATCTGAGTTTAACAACTTTCAAAAATATTGCAGTAACAATTATAAAGATGGATACAGTTCATTATTTAAAGAAGTAGGAGGGTACAAATGAAAAGATAACAAATGACAGTTTTCCATTAAAGTAGACGTTAAACTCATGTGAGCATCATTGCCACTATTTTTTCTTTCTTCCTGCTTTGTTTGTTTGTTTGTTTGTTTGTTTGTTTGTTTCTTTCTTTCTTTCTTTCTTTCTTTCTTTCTTTCTTTCTTATAACTATGCATGCTTTCTTTTCTGACTAAAATCAAACAGTACCTATGAAATATATTTTTCTCCCGTCTTTCCTCGCAATAAAAACGGAATAATCCATTATATTTTATTTATTTTTGAATCATTTCACCAAAATAAGATATAAAGCCGCTGAGACACGAAGGGTTATTGTGTTTGAAAGAATATGACTAAAAAATTAAAATTGTTAAGAAGAGAGAACACTAAAAGGACCGGAGTTAAGAAAACAAGATAACGATTACATTTACATTTTTTGAAGATCAAAGTTGACCGGAAAACAAAAGGCCTGAAGGGCGTTCCACAAACGAGAAGTACGAAAGAAGAAACAGTTAGCATAGAACTTACGGTCACAGTTGGCAATTACAACTGTAAAATGACAAAATCCAGTTACTAATCTAGTACTGCGCTTAAATTCTCAACGTTCAAAGAGAAAAAGTAATCGGAATAATTATCATCAAATATTTTTTTAGAAAATCTACAGGGAAGCTACGTTACGGTGATGGTAAGTGACTGAAGCAGAGAGGCCGGTTCAGGACCGAGAAAGTTGTAAGTTCTTCTTTAGATTTCATTTTAGGTAATGACAGGCCGTAACACTCGTGCCAACTTACTAATGGAGAAATACGAAGAATTGCAATATGGTAAAAAAAAAAGATGACGCTGTTGATGTTACGACATATCAATTCTTGTTGAGTTATTCAACGTCGAATTTTGTATGAGAAACCTAGTGAAGACTGAACGCCCTTTTGTAATGGAAAAGATTGAAACTGTTTCATAAAAATACATAAAAGTAAAAAAAAAAAAAGAAAAAAAAAGATATACAGACAAGGAAGAGAAACTTGAAGCTACTTAAAAAAATAGATGAAATATATTTCAGAAATGAAAGATGACGCTGATGCTCATAGTTCGCTCTTTCAAGTCTTTCAACATTCGTCTTCAGTTGTTTTCTCTAGACCTCATTAAAAGCAATAGGTCTTTCCATTTTACTTTTGTTTTAATTTTGGTTACTTATCCCAGTCGGGTTCATTACATTTAATTACGCGCATATATTCTTGGTAAGTGTTAGGGTGATCTCCACCTTTGTTATAATAATGGACTGTTCCTTTCACTATATAAAGTGGTAGCAGAAAGACCTCGTTGTTGTGTGTTGAGCTCAAAATAAAGATTAGAACTGATTGGAAACGTTTGACTTCGACAGACTTTAGCAAAAGGTGGGTAAATGTGGCGAGCCTGGTTCGCTTGAACGGGGCTAATCTTGATTTTCTCTTTTAGACCTGCTGGTTACATCGGGGTGGATTCCTCTGGAACCCTCCCCTGGTTAAGCTAGTTCTCTCTTGTGTACCTAGTTAAAGTGAATGAATGTGTTCCTAGCCTGTACCCGGCTTTCTCTTTTGTCATGATCCATGTCGAGATTCCCAACCTCCCCAGTTTGTTTTGGTCTCTTTTTATCTCGGCTGGTTCAGCCTTTTATTGTCCCTTTCCGCTAATTTTTTACCCCCCTCCCCACTCCCTTAGCGAGTGTGCTTCTTGATTTCGCCGTTTGACGGAATACAGCGGCCACTCTGTTTTTTCTGGGATGGACGGTTCTTACTAACATTGATTATTATTTTAGTTCAAAATTTGTTGTATTTTTAGTTTATTTTTGGGTTCATTCCCCTCCCATCATTTCATTTTTCATTAAATATTTTATAATATTGTGCATGAATTATCTTGTACATTTATTTTATATTGTATATAAATACATTTTTATTGTCATGGATTAATTTCCCCCCACTTTTTAGGTGTCCCTTGTAAGTTTCTGGCATTGTGTTGTACGAAGGATTGGGAGTAGATGGATGGGTTCTTTTGGTGACTGTGCAAATTGTAACGAGTGAATGGGTCGTGATAGTGTTTAGCTAGGTATAGGATAGTTAAGCGAGAACCAACCTCTCCCCCTCCCCTTTTAGGCCTTGTGCTATAATTTTTTGTATTTTATGCAAAAAATAAATAGTGTGTTGAGCTAGCGTTGACTGTTCAGCTCGATACTAAGTCAGTCGAGTACTTCCGGTAGCGAACCGGAAGTATGCCTATACACAGACTCTACGATTACTTTACTAACCGATTGTTCCCGTACTCTACTATTAACTCTGTTGTACATACTATTTTCCGGTAATATAACTCATTTACTTATTTCCGTTGTTTGTGATTATTTATACAACTATTTCTGTGACACACAACATAACAGTAAGCGTACAAATCCATCTTTTCTCTCCCGACCTATGGGTTGAATAGCAATACAGACTGGGTACAATAGCCTTGGTTGGCAACTAGTCTACCGCAAAAGAAACGGCAACTTACTGCGGGAAAATCTTCTGCCCAGTCAGTCATGAATAAAAAGAGACAGGATCGCCCAAGAGTATATCCCGTATGGCACTAAACTGACAAACCTTTTCCTATATATCTTCATCTTTTGTTAATGTTCTGAAATATATACTGCCACTACTAGTTATTCGTCAAGTTAACGGCATTTGACTACAGTGATGCAATATTAGTTATTTACTAAGATTGGCTTAGTCATGTACTAGCAGTATAGCCCGGCGTTGCTCAGGTGTAATGAAAGCTTTAAAACTAATCCATGGTCCTCTTTGGACGTTGGCACGAAATACTAAAAAGCAGTAGTTGTTTTCAGTTAAAGTGAAACCGTAGACTGAAAGAAAAATGAATGGATGTAAGTCAAATTTTGATTTCCTGGTATCGATATCAAATAAGTTTTTTTTTTTCGTCGTAAACTGAATTTTGAAGGCTAAATAAGTCCTCTGAGTAAATGGTATAATGGCTGAGACTAAGAACTACAATTATACCTACTTAGAGCCAAACCCGAAGCAAAAACTAAAATAAAAGGGCTGAAAAAATACAAACATACAGGCAGATAAACAGATACATACACAAACATCTTGCCTTTTGTGTGTATATATTATCGATTTTCTGCACTATTGTAAGAACTGCAACCTTGAAACTTCTGAATATCGTTTCTTATGTCTTTGTCTACGAGTGTACCAAATTTGATTAAAATCGGACCATTCCTTCTACAACCCGATTTTTTGATTATCGATTTTCGATATTTATCGGGGGTACCTCGACACAAAACCTAGCTAAGAACACTAGCAGACGCTTATAGTACAACTCTGTAAATTTTCAAGAAAATCGGTTCAGCCGTTTCGGAGTCTATAGGTAACGGACACACACACATACACACACAGACAAAGTTCCATTTATAAATAAGTTTAGATAAAGTTATAATAATTGGATTTAGTGAAATTCGAAATCATTAGCAATAGCCTACCTGACTAACTTTTTAAGCATTGTTTTAAAACAAACTCGGTTAAGTAACTAGTTCGATTACAAATGATTTCCTCTTGTATATATATATATGCTTTTTCGATTCATTTTTCTTATGTATTGAGTTGGCCAAAAAGTTCGTTCGGTTTATCAATTATATTTTCTAGTTAATACGCGAACGAACATTTTGGCTAAACTAATATTTTATAGTAAATGAACTTTATTTCTGTTTTGAATTATTTTAAATATATTTTCATTATTACCTGACGCTAAAAATCTCAATTTTCTGATTTAATATACTTGGTGTTTTGTGATTTTGGTATAGAATTGATAAACTTCCTATTTTTTAACAATTGGGGCATTCAGGAGTAGATAATACAGATCAATATGTTGCATAAGAATAAGTAATATATTAATTCTTATTAAAAACCTCAGATAAAATAAAACTTAATCAAACATATACGTCAACAATTTATGAAACAAAGACACAAACAAAGTTTGAGCATATAAGAAACTATAAGTAACTTTTACATGCAAAATTTTTCGTTTTTGTCAACTCAATGGGATTCTTAGAGTCAGGTAATAAATCCACGGAAAATGAAGAATTTTTGGGTCATAAAATAGTGACTGAAAATGCTGAAAGCATTTATGAAGTTATTAGGATGCTTTTCCCTGTATGATAAGTTACTTGAACCTAAAATAAAACTTTTTATTATGTCCTGGCACTTCACAGTGAAATGAGATATTTTGGTCTATTCAGAGCAAAAAAAAAAAAAAAAAAAGGCATCATCTGATGTAATGGGTCAAAACAGACTTGATTTTGAGTCAGCGTTAAAAAAAATCCCAGAAACATGTACCCATTGCCCAACAACATTTGGGTGTAAAAAAAAAAATCGACCAGTGTTGATATGTTAGTTGATTTACTCAGCCTAGCTTAGATGTGATACAGGAGCACCCAGTCCCAGTGAGCATCGAACTCATTACTCAATTGATCTAACCAAAGAAATTTACTAACAATTGCATCAAGTGAATGCATCCAGATAAAGCAATAATTGCCAGATTTGAAAATAGTTTGCGCTGTAATGTCCCCACTCTTGGTTTCGAGTTAGGACTGATGGCATTTGTACTTACCAAGGGGGTGGGGAAATAAGCACGAGTATTTAACAAATATTACCTTCGGAAGTAAAACATCCCAGATTGTTCCGAGGGCGTTTATTCCAATTTCTTTATACCTAAAATAAATAAATAAATAAAAATATCTTTATATATGTGTATATTTGTGAGTATATGCGTGCATTTTTATGTTCGTAGTTTGATGAAAAAATATTTATTTTGCAATTTTACCCAACAAATATCTATTTCTGAACAAAATATCATTCTTTGTCAATGCACTTAATTCAGTGATAAATGCTAATCATATAGATCGAACATTATACAGTGAATGTTTCAAATCAAGATACAAATCGTAACTGTTTTTTTCTAAATGATCATCAATGCAAAGTTCAAGAGTCACTTAAAAGTATGGAACAAAAACTTCTGAGAGGATACTTTTCCGATCACTACAATCTTAGCCTCTTCAAGTCTAGGGTTAATAATTCTCTTTCCTACATATACGCATAAACTGTACTTCTTACCCACTCTTTCACTTATACAACTTCATTCATTAACCTCTTGTATTTATAACATGAAAGTATTTATAGAAAAAGCACCGAGAAGATACGTTACGATGGCTGGAAAGTGACTTGATGATAATTATAGTCGCAGTTATCTTTGTGCCTTTTCTGTAACAAAATAACTACATCATATTGAAATTGTGTGGAAATTGAAATTGGTCAGAGGAGTCAATATTTATATTCGTGTGCATATGTTCAACAGTCAACCAAGTGGCACTCTAAGACAAAAACGAAAGCAAGAGAGAACGATATATATATATATATATATATATATATATATATATATATATATATATATATATATCTCAATACCAATTTACATGCCCATTCAGAGATTGCATCTCTGATACTAATCAAAAACCTAGTACATATATTGGTTTTACTACAACCACGCTCTCCCGTAGACTTACATGTCATCTTTCTGATCAGAGTACTATTAAACAACATTTCTCTGAAAAACATAAACATGTAGGTAATATAAGATAGATTTTGGTCAACAATACGGTGATCCTTACTCATACACACAGTAAGAGGAGCCTGCAGATATTGGAGGCCATGTACATCAAATCGAAACAACCAACATTCAATAAAATTTAAAAAAAACAATAAATAATTATCCAAATGTTGGAGAATTTTTGTCTTTATTTTCAACTGAAATTAAAGCAAAAATACGACGTTTAGAACGGCTCATGATTAAACATAATAGACATTCATTGTCTCTTACATTTAACAACATATGTTTAGAATATATATATATATATATATATATATATATATATAGCATAATGATAATCCACGTATGTATAGGAAAAAAAACTAATAAAAAGTTGTAAGTGAAAAATGTTTTTTTAACAGTATTTATTTATTTCTATTATTATATATATTTGATATTTCAGATCGGCCTCGGCCTTTCATTAGAAACAAATGATTTTAAACTAGAAGCGTCCGTCGCGAGATGTGTACGTCGTGTGATGTAGAAAGCAATAGAGTTTGAATATTTTTAAACGTAAAACTATAATAATACTTTTAAATGTTGTTTTAAAGAAGATTTTTTTAAGTGTATCTAAAAAATGTTTAACTATTGAAATATTTATAAAGATTCAAAATACCTAAGTTCCTATTTAACCCTAGTCTATATGTATTTAACTTTAAAATCCAGTATTTTTCTTTTTTCTGCGTGAGTATAAAAAAAAAAAATCGGAATCTATCAGTAAACATTTGCAATTTTCTAATGTGTGTCCTGGTTGATTGAAGTGTTCAGCTAGGGGGGAATAAGGGTTGTTTTGGCGTATGCTTAGTTTATGATGATTAAAACGAAATCTAAAACTGCTTCCAGATTCACCAATATAGCCACTATTCGGACATATTGAGCAGAAGAGAAAATATATTATATTTTGGTTATCACAGGTGAGGCGAGGTGGGTGTAATTTGATGTTGGTGTTGGGTATAGAAAATACCGTATCGTTTACTAAATGTTTGCAAACTAAGCAACGAGGTTTGTTGCATTTGTAATTCCCTGATAGGTTTGTATTTTTTAGATATTTGGTAGAGGTGAGGATAGCTGATAGGTTGGGTGTTTGTTTCATTGCATTTATGGGTAGTTTATCGAAAATGTCTTTGATTTTTTTGTGTAATTAGAGGTTCTTGTAATCATTTTTTAATTTTTGAATAAGTGTGTGGGAATATTGATTGTGGTTAAAAACCATGGGAATTCGATTGTTTGATTACGAGAGAGAGAGAGATGGATGTGACCGTGGTTAAAAAGTTTGCATTTTTCCTATTTTTGTAAGTGTCAGCGATCGATACTCGAGCCCAAATAAAAGCTACGAATTCAGCTGCTGATTTTATAGACAGGCAAGACCTACCCACTTAATATTGGTGCAATTAAATCTTCACGCTTGATTTTGTGCCGGACAAATCTATACTTAGTAAATACACATATAGGTAGAAAAGCGTGACTAATTTTGACACAAAGTCATGATTTTGCAGCAAAAAAGATAACAAAAGAATAACAATGTTAAGTCAATTTTCTAAGCGCAGCTTAGATGTGACACAGTCAAAAGTATGGACACAGTCACAGTGAGGATCGAACTAACTACTCAGTCATAACTGTTCTAGCGAGACAAGCTTGTTAACCATCACACCAAGGCGCCCAAAGAGTAACAATGTTAATTTGAGCAAAGAATGCTTTTTCCCGCCAATTACATGACAACAAACGCGATTATAGATTGTCTTACAAAAAGAATGGTTTGGTTCAATAAAAATACACAAAAGAAAGAAGTCCACCAAGAACGTAAACCTACTTGTGAAAACATCCAAAAGAGTCCAAGAAAACCTGAAATGACAATAATAATAATAATAATACAACTCCAAAACATACGTAAAAATTACAACAAAAATATCGTATTTTCAAATCAGCAGATCTTTTGCCAAGGAGCGCTCACTAGATAACTAGAGCGATAACATTCAATCCATCAACAAATGTTCAATAGACATCTAATTAATCAATTAATCTATTTATCAAACACCTGGCCCTGACAAGTTTTTTGATGCGAAACTCTGAAGTCATTTAATCAAAAAGCCCTTTGAACTTTTATTGATTTATTGAATATGACAAGAATATGCACAAGAATTTTTAATTACTTTTAGATTATTTAGAAATTGTCAGATGTTAATAAAAATGGATTGTTTTATATGAATAACACACCAACATGCAAAATTATACACGTCACTGTCTTCTTATTCCTGACGCCTGACAACAATCTTTTCTTCTTGATTTCAATGCAACAAACATTTACATTTATATTATGCATATAATAGTGAAAGATACTATATATATATATATATATATATATATATATAAACAATGTCGCTGATGTGACGTGAATCTCTGTTAGAGATCCCATGTCGAAATTTGCATCCAACAGCTTTGAATTTTGAAAATTTTCTCTAATATATATATATATATATATATATATATATATATATATATAGTGTTCAGTTGTGATTATGCTTAGTGCTAAGCTTGTGGTTTTTTAGTGGTTTACTGATAAAAAAATTTTAGCAAGCAGGATTTTATCGTAAAGTACTCGATATTGAGACAAAGCTAAAGCGTTAATAAAATTAATGTGGAGAAGTTCACATTAATCTTTAATCTGCATTAATTTTCAATCTGCCGTTGTGCTCCGGCCTTATTTTATTCATATGGAACTTTGTGTGAGTGGTTCTGCAGATAGCTAATTGCTTTTGATTGCTTTTGTTGTGTTGACGTGTTTGTTTTAGCAATAGTTAGCTTTAAAAATCAAAGTAAAATATTAAACAAACAAAAAATATACAAATAATGGTAAAAATCTACTTTACTACGGAAATAACAACAAAACAAATAAGCACAATACAAAATGCAAACCCAAAATGACAACATTTAAATAAATATATAAACACTTAAGCACGACAAAATAAAAAAAAAACAAAATAATACAACAGCCATCTAACAGAAAAATCGCACATAAAGCCCACACACCTAAATACACATAAGAACACAATCACTTAACTATAACCTAAAAACACTTTAAACGGTCACATATACTAACACGGTAAGAAAAATATCAACTCGACACAATAACAAAAAGGTCACCCTAAATGACAAGAAGAAACCATCTCATTATAAAGCAATTAAGCGGACCAAAATATCAAATTACACCAAGCTCCATATAAATAAGGGAAGAAAACAGAACTCAGATTGAAAATTTAGCTCAGACGAGTGAAGCCATCATAACGGTGTCTTCACGAAACTTTGAAGTCGGCATGACTCTGCTCAGTTAAGTGACAAATTTCTCTGCATTAATCATATATATATATATATATATATATATATATATATATATATATATAAACTAATAGTGGTTAACTGAATGATAAGACGAAAAATAACTTTTGCGTTACAATTAGTCTAAAAAATCATTCTTTTTGAGGAACAAGTCACGTAACTTAAGATTTTTTTTTATTTACCATTCAATTATCACATATAATAACCTTGTTTTCTCAGTAAGGCCTTCATTAATCTGTGTGGATTGCCAATTTTTTTTTAAAATTTTTAATACAATTCTATAATATTATCATTAGCAATGCATTTACATGATATTAATATGTGTGTGTGTGTGCGTGCGTAAAAATTTCGTATAGCGTATATCTGTAAAATAACAGTATGAATAAAGACAAAAGTAAAACTTATCTTAGCCAACGCGTGAAAGTCCCTAAGTAGACGAAACTTGTCGGCTAAGATAAGTTTTCCTTTAGTCTTTATACATATATATGAATAAGAAGGTTTATGTGAGCTGCACGGAATGCAATGTTATAAGGAGATGGTACAATCATAGGTCATCATTCAAATTAGAAAAGCACGTGTGGGCTTTAAAAGAACAAAAATCGGTAGAAGTCCTAATGTGAAATAGAGAATATTAAAGGAAGTCCGGGTTTACAGCATTGGGAATAAAGTTTGCAGGTTGTGCCAGGAGGAGAAACTGGCTATTGTGACAAACCCAGACTAGGATAATTTATTGAGTATGAAGTCTGAACTAATGATGGGATGCAGGCATGCAAAAAAGTATGTCTTGGCCCTGTACGAACCCGGTTGAGGGTGCATGTGTCTTCCTCCTTTTCACGTCCGATTACCTTCACTCTTTCTTGTCCCCTTCCCTTTGGTGGGAATTCCGGTGGTCGTGTATATATGGATGGGTCAAGAAATGCGATCTGGTCACTAAGACGTAAATGGCTACGTGGAATGAAGGAAAATGATCAGGCTTTAGAAGAAACCGGAAATCCAATCCGAAAGTCTGTTAAAAAAACCGGGGAAGAGTGTGAACCGGACGATAAGCGTACCTATTTAGTACTATTTATATATAATAAACTTGTTTTTTTTTTTTTTTTTTTTTTTTTTTTAGTAACACTTGCAATAATTTCCAATCATATACAATCCGTTTTACCTTGGTTTTTCATGAGCCTTATACACATTGAATGATGAAACTTGTTCAAACAAATTTTAGGTTTTAAAAAAATTGACACCATTTTAACCCTTTATTTTTGTTTTTTATCACCCAAAATAATTAAGTTACTGCATTAGTAAATAAAGGTAAGCATAAAAATAAAGCTAAGCGAAGTAGTACAAAAGTTAGTGTTTTTTTTTCTTTGGTGTGTTGTTCAAATACAGCCGATACAGATTGACGGTCTGAGTAAAAGATGCGATAAAAAGCATGCAAGCAAGCGAGCAAAATAAATAAAAAAAATAACAAAAAGTTCAAACAGAAGATACGAATCAAAATTAATGATAATGAAAGGATACAAATTAGAAATAACGAAAAAAAAAAAAGAAGAGATGAATGATAAATAAACAGATCAACCTGTTGAAATGTAGCATAATTTTGTTGTCGTTTTACTTCAGATGAAGACAGGCGTTATAAATTTGTCACGCATAACTTTAATCCTAAAGTGAGTTGATATTTTTGACTGGGCGTCCCATAATATTGGGTTTGTTTTGTACCCGAGTAAGCTAAAATTTAGTAAATATCAATATTTGACTTCTGTTGGCCTGCTTGATAGAGAGGTAATTGTTTATTTCCAAGTGATGGGTGTTCGCGCTCAAGTACAAAGCCTGGATTTCAAATATTGATTTTCAAAGAAGTGGACAAGCAGATCTTATTGATTTGGAAGACTGGCTTAACAACAACAACAACAACAACAACAAAAAACTACTTCATATTTCCTTCTATTTTGACTTTGGGATGGCTAAGATAAAATTAGTAAATTAAATATAATAACATATTATAATGAGAATAAAGACTATGCTGAAGTCGTACAGGAAATGTGTGGACGTAATTGAAATCGTAACGTAGTAAATCATTAAGACACATGGTGAATACATTCCGGAAGTAAGTCATGTAGCATATCACCACGATCGCACTGCGCAGTTTCGACGGTAAGTAGCTTTTTAGAATGTGAAATTGTTAGCTCCATGTTCAGTGCAGAGTTGTCTTATAATAATTATCTCACTTGTTGGCTAGTGCGACATGTGAAGATTCCCTTGCTTTGCTCGATTCAGCACTAGTAGCAACGAAAATAACCACAAGGGTACAACCAGAAGCCCCAGAAATTATACAAACGCTAACCGAGCCTTATTCATTTTTTTTAGCGGCCTCTCTAGCTTTAAGAAAAGCCTCTTTTCACTCAGCGACCGTTACCTTTTCTCTCTCTCTCTCTCTCTCTCTCTCTCTCTCTCTCACATACACAGAGAGAGAGAGAGAGAGAGAGAGAGGAAACATTTCTAAAGTCCTTCTTCTAAACTTTGGTACCTCCACTAAATCGCTGAAAAACAGCATAGTATAAATAAAAAAGTCTCATACTTAATAAAAGCAAAATTTTCCATAAAAAATTTGTTCTGATTTTAGTTAGTGGGTAACCAAATCGTTACGAGAATTTACAATGGAAAACGTAATATCACAAAACTCAGTTTTTTTAGGTGACAAACAAATTTATTTGGAAATTCTTGCAAAAATCAAATAATTCTTGCATTTTAATGAAACTTTCAAGACTTATTCACACATGAATGAAATTATTTTTTATATTATTATTTTTTAAAATATTTATAAAAATATTTTTTGTTATTTTTGTTATCCCCTCCACGTAAATTCATGAAATTTGAAGAAATTAAATTTTGTTGCGAAAATTGTTTTTCGTTGGGGAATGTAAATCATCTACTATTTTTTGATAAAATTTGCCTCTATTTCCGAAAATCTGCTCCTAATAGTAAAAAAATAAATAAATAAAAAAATAAAAAAATGCAATATATTTATGACATTATTTAAGTTGATAAGCTTGTAATTGCTTGAATAAAAATTAAGGATATAATAGTCTAAAGGATTTTTTTTTCCGATTAATAATGAAATTTTAAAAGAATTATTTTCATTTTATTTAAATTATAATAATTTATCAAGTTTAAAAAATATTTTAAAAATACTTCAAAGGTTTTTTGGGGTTAGTTTGAAAACTTATTAAGCGAAGATTATATTTAGTAATCGAAAATTAAAAAGTTTAATATAAAACGTTCTACCTCTCTATTTTTAAAATAATTTTTTTTTTTTGGTATATTTGAAGTTTTTTTTTGTATGGTAATTTCTTTGTGTAGATTAAAAGGTCATGTTATTCAGAGTTTCTTCCCTTTACCGGACAAAAATTGTACAGTTATGTCACTTGTGATAGCCATGCACTTATCTTATCTCGCATTTGTCAAATCTATCAACACATACGGTAGAAAGGTCAGAATGTTGAACTTTGTGTTTAAGAAATACTTTTAATCTAAATTTCATGCTATAAATAAGTAATACTTGTGTAAATCAGATTAATTTAACATTAAATTTGTTAATTTTCCGAAAATAATGTGTCACAGATGTATATTTTATTTTTCAAGATTTTTAAAACAAAAAATTAGCCTTTGTTTACAAATATATCGATCGCTTAAAAATGGCCGAAAAATTGAAAGATTAAAAAAATTGAAAAATTTTAGATTTCAATCAATATAATTTCTGTTTGAAATACACCAGAGTATTTTACGTACTGAAAATAGTAATTTTTATAATTTAGCTAAAATAAAAGTTTCAAGAATACTATTTATTTTCAAAAATTCAATTTAAAATTTAGGTATCGAAAATGAGTGGAGGTACCTATTTAAATTAGTTACCATCGAAAGCTAGAGAGCCTAGTGTACCGTGTTATTAACCTTTATCTGGAGAAGAGAATAGATGGATTCATATCTTTTCAAGAGAAACTGAACACAACAGCCTCTGCCGGAAGTTGCCCACTTTCTGCGTCGATACACACACATCCACATTCCAAAGGACATAACTGTTATTCACAAGCAAATTGGATAACAATTGAGTATTCTTTGTTCTCGCAATATATGCTCACTTTGGTTCTTAAAAATCTTAGATTTATTAAATTTGATTTGGTAATTTTATTATTAAGAGAAATTTTTGCAATGACGTTATATTTTTTTTTATTTAACTTCATGTAACGATGTTCCCAACAATACATGCACACTGGTTATTGATAGGTTTTCATTCATTACATTTTATTTGATAATTTTATCTTTAAAATTACTTATAAAACCTCAGTATTTATCTGATTAAATATAGCTTCATTATTTAAACTATATTTTTTCTTTCATTGTATTTAGTTGCTATGCACTATGCAGTAGTAATGGATGTAATAGTATTGACGAGTTGTCAGGGCTTCTTATATTTTACTGTCATCATTAATTTTGGGTCGGTTTTTCTTTAATTTTATTTTTATGCTATTTATGATATCGCATTCATCAGATCATTTTACATTCAGCGATAGTTAAGTGGAAAGGCGGATCAATAAGTCCGTAACCTTTGTTCTTATCTGATTTTCTCCCGCTCCATATTGTTTGTATATACCTTCTTGTAACTTTAGTGTTGGGATAAAAAGCAACGAAAATAAGAGAAAAGAAAAACTATAAAAACATTAAAAGTGATTAAACCCGCAAATGCAAACTATTTTTTAATTTACATTTTCAAAATAGCTGATAAGAGTGTTTTACAATTTGGGACGGAGACACCTTTATAAACTTTTCAGTACAATAAATAAATATAAGCAAAAAATAAAAAATAAAAAAAGAAGAAGAAGAAGCAAAAACAAAACAAAAACAAAGGAAAATAAAAATAAAGAATAGAAATCATACCTCGAAAGCATTATCATTGAAAACTGAAAATGAAATTTTTGCAAAGTTAAAATATAATAATTAAAAAGATATTTACAATTAGAATAACAATAAAGTAGATACCGCCACTTTATTTTCTATACTTAAGTTTAAATTGAATTTTTAAGAATAAAAACTTTTTCTTGAAACTTTAATTTTAGCTTAATTGAAAGCTAAATGGTTAAATTTACCATTTCCACTAAGCAAAAAAATACTCTGGTGTATTTCAAACAGAAATTATGATCATTGGGATTTACAATTTTTCAATTTTTTTTCAATTTTTATTTTTTTGGCCATTTTTTGAGCGATCGACACATTTGTAAACAAAAGTTAATTTTTGGTTTTAAAAATCTTGCAAAAATAAAATACATCTCTCACTCGTTATTTTGGGAAAAATTTCAAATTTAAAGTTAACTTAATCTAATTTGAAATAAATATTGCTTGTTTATGGCATGAAATTTAGAACAAAAATATTTCTTAATCACGTTGACCTTTCAAGTAGGCAATGACAGCACCTAATCAATCAATCTGGAAGTATGGTCACTAAAAGTTGACATAACCCAGTTTAACATTTCGTAAGGGAAACAACCCTTAAAAATGTGATCTTTTAATGATAAGTCTCTTATAAGGGTAAAAATGTGATCTTTTAATGATAAGTCTCTTATAAGTTTCCATAATAACTGAAGACACTGAGTAACTGGAAGAAATTTAAAAAGATGTTTGAAACTTTAATTAGCAAAGAAAAAAATGAAAACAATTCTTATAAAAATTCATTATTCATCGAATTTTTTTCCTTTTCAGAATATGATATCCTAAAATTATATTATTTATAAAATCAATTAAAACTTTATCTACATTAAAAATAACGTAGTTTTAATGCATTTTTTATTTTACTTATCGGAGCAGATTTTCGGAAAAATGATCCCGTAATTAAAAAAACAAAAATACATGATTTACATTCCCCTGCATTTAAGTCCTGCATTTAACTAATAAAAAAAAGTATAGATAATGTATTTCTAGAAGTTTTATGCAATTAACTGGAGTGCGTTTGTGTTTGTGTGTGTGTGGAGGAGGTTAACAGATGTAAAACATTTTTAACAAGATTTTCAAAAAATAATTGCATGAATAATTTTATTCATTTGTGAATAATTCCTGAAAGTTTAATTAAAATCAGACTATTAGTTGATTTTTGCAAGAATTTTTAAATTAATGTGTCTTTTAATGCTAAAACGACTTGCGTAATATTACGTTTTGCTTAATAGTAGGTACCTCCACTCCAATTGCCGAAAAAAAAACAACAGCATAGCATGATGTTTAAAGGGCTCAAACTTAATAATAAAATTAAAAATATTTCTTTTGTTTAAAAATTTCAGGGAAAAATATTCACATTTTTTTCGTTGACCAAATGAATTTTTAAAACGTCGGAATAAAAATTAAATATAAAGGCTCATTTTTTTTTAAATAAGAAAATATTTTAGTCGCGTTTGACACTTGTGATTTGATTTCTGTGACGTAATTTAGCAACCATCTTAGATCTTAGATGTTTTACGGAGCAAATGTAAACAATCGGCTCCATTGGCCAAAAAGTGCGAAAGGGAAAATTGGTGAACTTAAACTCAAAAAGTATGTGTCGACCTGTCTTCCCTGTAGATATGTGTCTCTAGAAATTTTGAATGGCGTAGCTTAAAAAAATGTAAGTGTGCATAGGGAACAGTCACACATAGATTCACAGATTGCCTTTTATATATATAGATTATACGAATTTTCATTTTATGAAGAAAAAAGGTATTCTTTTTATGAAGAAAAAGAAAAGACTGAAATAAACCATCAGAATCGTGTTGTGTTCGGTTTGCCCACACATTTGACTCTTCTAGCAGAGCTCCAATGTAAAGTTTACTATCATCCCATCGTATCTTCACTCGAGTGTTCAAGAGAGGAACTCTGTCGCTCCGACCTTCCAAATCTATAAAGATAAAGAGAGAAAAAATAAATAAAAAGTAAAATAAAACAATAAGCAATCTTTAAAAAAAAAAAAGCAAAGTATATTCTATGGCGGTGGATGTGCATTGAAGCGAAGTAGATGTCGGCTCGCAACGAGAAATCGGAGAGCCGAGTTCGAATTCCAGTTAATATTCTTTGCATTCACTTACGCACAAATACCCTTGGGAAAGGTATCAATCCGTCTCTTCCCTCCAGTTATGGGTTAAATAATAGGTCAGATTGGGTTCTATAGCCTTGGTCGGCAACCAGTCTACCGCAGAAAGCAATGGCAACCTACCGCGGGATAATTTTCTGCCCACTCAGTCATGTCTCTTTCGAGACATGATCGCCAAAGCGTGTATCACGTATGGCGCTTTACTGACTGATATTCTATGCAAACAGCACCAATTCTGTTTGCATAGAATATACTTTGTTTAAGTCTGATCGAAGGCTGACAATCAGAAGTGATTGTGCTGAAATTATTTAAGAAGGCTTTCAAATTTCATTAGGAAAAGTCATTTGCGTCATGAACATATATACTGGATTGTGCAGGTAGTGTAACAGCAGATTTTATTTGCAACTATTAATTGTAGATAAAAACATATCAGTGGCTAACTGTTATATATTCTGGTCGTCGTCCTTGTCTTTGGATAAATCATTATTATTCTCAAAAAAATTGTTAATAACATACTCACTTGCCAGAAAAAAAATATTATTCTTACAAACCAAAATATGTTTAGGTTTAATTAATCCAAAAGGTGTTGATAGGCTGTAGAAAACAAATCAATGAATTTTGCTGTTGTCAGATGTTAAGTTTCCAGTATCGTTGTATTTTTGGTGGTAAAAATTAATTTTTTGTAACCCAATTATGTCGAATTTAAAGTGCTTTTCGTATATATTGTTTCTATTTGATATGCAATTTGTTAATATAACCACTTCAGTGCGCTGAACTATTTCAGAAATCATTTTAAGAAATAAAAAAAAAAACGGTTAAGAAAAATAAATAAATAAATAAATAAATAAATAAATAAATAAGAGACCAAAAGGTCATTACAAATAAATCACACATTTCGTCCGTTCTCTCATGCCTAAATTTTCGGACACCTAAAATTCCTACAGAGTAGGTAGAAATACTATCACTGATGTTTACCCCAAGTGCACCACAAAAGCAAATTAATATGATTTTTAAAATAAGTTGGGATTTATTTTTTATTATACTGAAGTCTAAATGTCACAAATTTTCATACCTAACATTGGGAGCGGGGGTCCTATTTGCGGGGACGGATCCCCGGTAATTAGACTTCAATTTTGGTTCTTGATAATTAATGGTTTGGAGCCGATGACAAACTCTCAAGAAAAATACTTTTTAATTCAAATATGCATAATTCTGGAGCCGATGACAAACTCTCAAGAAAAATACTTTTTAATTCAAATATGCATAATTCTGGAGCCGATGACAAACTCTCAAGAAAAATACTTTTTAATTCAAATATGCATAATTCTGGAGCCGATGACAAACTCTCAAGAAAAATACTTTTTAATTCAAATATGCATAATTCTGGAGCCGATGACAAACTCTCAAGAAAAATACTTTTTAATTCAAATATGCATAATTCTGGAGCCGATGACAAACTCTCAAGAAAAATACTTTTTAATTCAAATATGCATAATTCTGGAGCCGATGACAAACTCTCAAGAAAAATACTTTTTAATTCAAATATGCATAATTCTGGAGCCGATGACAAACTCTCAAGAAAAATACTTTTTAATTCAAATATGCATAATTCTGGAGCCGATGACAAACTCTCAAGAAAAATAATTTTTAATTCAAATATGCATAATTCTGGAGCCGATGACAAACTCTCAAGAAAAATACTTTTTAATTCAAATATGCATAATTCTGGAGCCGATGACAAACTCTCAAGAAAAATATGCATCTGGTCAAATTAAGCTCCTGGTATTCTAAAGGCTCACTGTAATATAACGCGGAAGTACTGGTTCCCGTATGATCACCGAAGTTAAGCGACATCAAGCCTGGTCTGTATCTAGATGGCTGACCACTTAATGTTGTAAGTTTGAATGTACGGGTGGTGTGATAAGTAACAGCTCAGAATTGGAAATCAGAGAATCAAGTTCCAATTCTAGTCGTGTTCGTTATATTCATTTACGCGTAAATACTTTTAGAAAAGATATGAAAATACTTCTTTTCCTCCTCATTTATGGGATGATTGGTAAGACTTGTATGAGTAAATCATCATTATCTCCAAAAGATTCTTACAATCTAAAGATATTTTGTGGATGTGCAATTTTACTTTGTGTGTTTTAGTTAATGGATGACATAGGATTTGTATCCTATACATTATATTTACTTAGATGCAAATAACTTTAGGAAAATTATGAATCCAATTCTTCTCTATCCCCCCGATCTATGGATTAATTAGTAAGACTTGTATGAGTAAATCATCATTGTCTCCAAAGATTCTTACAATCTAAAGATATTTGTGGATGTGCAATTTTGCTTTGTGTTTTAGTTAATGGATGACATAGGATTTGTGTCCTATACATTATGTTTACTTGAATGCAAATGCCTTTGGGAAAAGTATGAATCCAATTCTTCTCCATCCCCCCGATCACTGGATTAATTAGTAAGACTTGCTGTAGAGTAAATCATCATTGTCTCCAAAAGATTCTTACAATCTAAGAATATTTTGTGGATGTGCAATTTTACTTTGTGTGTTTTAGTTAATAGATGACATAGGATTTGTTGTCTATACATTATATTACTTAGATGCAAATACCTTTGGGAGAAAAGTGTAAGATCATTTTCTTCTCCATCCCCAAATCTATGGATTAATTAGTAAGACTTGTATGAGTAAATCATCATTATCTCCAAAAAGATTCTTTGAAATCTAAAGATATTTGTGGATGTGCAATTTTACATTGTATGTTTTAGTTAATAGATGACATAGGATTTGTATCCTATACATTTATGTTACTTAGATGCAAATACCTTTAGGAAAAATATGAATCCAATTCTTCTCCATCCCCCAGTCTATGGATTAATTAGTAAGACTTGTATGAGTAAATCATCATTATCTCCAATTTTTACAATCTAAAGATATTTTGTGGATGTATTGCAATTTTACTTTGTGTGTTTTAGTTAATGGATGACATGGGATTTGTGTCCTATACATTATGTTGCCAGATGCAAATACCTTTGAGAAAAGTATGAATCCAATTCTTCTCCATCCCCCGATCTGGATTAATTAGTAAGACTTGTGTAGGTAAATCAACTCATTATCTCCAAAGATTCTTCTAATCTAAAGATATTTTGTGAATTGTACAATTTTACTTTGTGTGTTTTAGTTAATGAATGACATAAGTTTGCCTTCTATACATTATATTTACTTAGTGCAAATACCTTTAGGAAAAGTATGAATCAATTCTTCTCCATCCCCCCAAATCTATGGATTAATTAGTAAGACTTGTATGAGTAAATCATCATTATCTCCAAAGGATTCTTACAATCTAAAGATATTTTGTGGATGTGCAATTTTTACTTTGTGTGTTTTGGTTAATAGATGACATGGGATTTGTCCTATACGTATATTTTACTTAGATGCAAATACCTTTAGGAAAAAGTATGAATCCAATTCTTCTCCATCCCCCGATCTATGGATTAATTAGTAAGACTTGTATGAGTAAATCATCATTATCTCCAAAGATTTTTACAATCTAAAGATATTTTGTGGATGTGCAATTTTACTTTATTGTTTTTAGTTAATGGATGACATGGGATTTGTATCCTACTCTGACCCCATATTTTACTTAGATGCAAATACCTTTGGAAAAGTATGAATCAATTCTTCTCCATCCCCCGATCTATGGATTAATTAGTAAGACTTGTGGAAGTTAAATCATCATTATCTCCAAAGATTCTTACAATCTAAAGATATTTTGTGGATGTGCAATTTTACTTTGTGTATTTTAGTTAATAGATGACCTTAAGTTTGTATCTATACATTATATTTACTTAGATGCAAATACCTTTAGGAAAAGTATGAATCAATTCTTCTCCATCCCCCGATCTATGGATGATTGGTAAGACTTGTATGAGTAAATCATCATTATCTCCAAAAAGATTCTTACAATCTAAAGATATTTGTGGATGTGCAATTTTACTTTGTGTGTTTTAGTTAATAGATGACATAGGATTTGTCTATACATTATATTTACTTAGATACAAATACCTTTAAGGAAGAGATATGAATCCAATTCTTCTCCATCCCCCGATCTATGGATTAATTAGTAAGACTTGTGTAAGTAAATCATCATTATCTCCAAAAGATTCTTCTGATCTAAAGAATATTTTGTGGATGTACAATTTTACTTTGTGTGTTTTAGTTAATGGATGACATAGGGATTTTGTATCTATACATTATATTTACTTAGATGCAAATAACTTTAGAAAAGTATGAATCCAATTCTTCATCTGATCTATGGATTAATTAGTAAGACTTGAGTAAATCATCATTATCTCCAAATGATTCTTACAATCTAAAGACATTTTCTGGTACAATCTAGCATAATCAGAATACGCCCAAAGCCTTCGTCACAATGATTTGTGACGTCGTGCTAATATCCGCCATTGATGGCTTCTCAACAGTTTCGCCAAAGTAATTTCACTCTATTGTTGTGGACTGGACAATTGTGTGTTACCATCTGTTGTAGCTCGAAAGTTGTGGTAGTAATTTGAAAGTGGAGTCACCATTATAATGTAGGCTTGTTGTCCAATCCACTACATTTATAATAAAAATAACTCAGAGCACAATGTAACAAGAATAACAACAATGTATTAAACATAGTTACAGGATTGATTAATTTGTGCATGCAAGATATAGTGGAGAAAGTTCTCTCTTGGATGTTGAAGAAAATGTATCATTGTTCATACTAGAAGATTTCCTGACAAAAAGGAAATATGATGTTTGTACTAATTAGTAGTTGAATATAACTATACATGGAGAGAGAGAGAGAGAGAGCGAGAGAGAGAGAGAGAGAGAGAGAGAGAGAGAAAAAAAAAAAAAAAAAACATTTTTGGTGTAACTAATTGCGTTCAGGAAAGGAACTAACGGCATTCGGACTGTTAGCTCCGAAAAGCAGGATCCAACTGGCCTAAGCACGTGTGAACATCAGCTTATATATTTCTGAATAAAGCGCGGGAAAAAAGAGGTTTCACGTGCGGTACTAATGTAAGAGTATGTGGGTATATGTGTACATACGTGCGTACATGGCGATATGTATATAAGTATGTACATGCATGTAGAAATGATTCTACACTATAATATGGTTTTCAGGCAATTCTCAATGATTCGCACGTTGGGATTGTTGCCCATGTTGATAGTATCAAAATTTCACCTTCCAGACTAATCGACCAGGATGAGATTCGAATTTGAGTCTCATGGCTACGAGTGACTACGAGTGACTAGAGAGCTAACACCCGTTTTGAACGAACACAGTTCTGACTTACCAACAAACTTCTCAGACCATGGCGCCTGTGCCCATGCGGTTTCGTCCAGTAATCCATCTACAATTATCTGTTCGTCGTAAAGGTGCTCTGACACATAGATACGAGGCAAGGGAATATCACATGTTTCAGCAGCGCATGCTTCAATAATGTTACGTTCTAAGAATCTGAAAAGTAAATAATTAAATTATTAAAACCAGTGAAAAATAGCGTAATTGGTAATGTTTAAACGAGATTAATGTTAGAATAAGATTCTCTGCACAAACAATAGTTTTAAAGATAGACAAAGATTTAGTAGACAGTGCTTACTAAATACAAATATTATATATATAGTCATCCGCAATATACGTATCACGTTACATATATATTCAGGAAATCGTGACATTTTTGACTATGACCTTTTCTGCGTGCATTTAATACCAAATCATATGCTGGCTTGAAAAGTAATCTTTGTTTCCACAACAAAATCTTTCTATGGTAATCTGTACCCAAGTATAATGCCAAACCTGTATGTCGCATCTGTTTCCAAAAGAAATGCAGATATAGAAAACTATCTGAATGCACATGAAAGAGAAAGTGGTCATAGTTAAAACTTATATATATATATGTGTGTGTGTGTGTGCGTGTGTGTAAAACCATGGTATTAGAGTTATTAGAAATCGCCTAAAGACACCATTCATGGTAGAAACCTGGGTAGCGAAATAACTCGTTTAAAAATGGATAATATTCAAAAGTTCTACAATATAATTGTATCGGACACATTTTAATACAAATGTGTACTGGTCTAACCCTATTAAGATCAAAAATTAAGTATTAAACAATCAATATATCAGAGTTCTTGATAACAGTTTTGTAACACATTCACCGCTACACCATAATCTTAAATTTCAGACTAGGATAAAAGACTCTTCTCCTTAGCATTTAGTCTTATACAAACAATACTAAGTTTTGAAACAAACAATAAATATCAATAAGCACTTGCAACTGGATCAGCAGGAGAAATTTCATCTCTGTTGCTGAATCGGGTATTCTCATAAACAAAAGTTTAATGTACCTTTTTTTCTCTAAAGGGAACAGATATCTTCTGGGATTTTTCCCTTTCAGAGATTAGTTTTGCTTCTAGAAAGAAGACTCTGTAGCTATTTTTTTTTGGATAAAATGCACGTTTTAAATACATTTCGTATCTAGATGATCCCCTACATGAAATATTTCTACAGCTAACACATCAATGATTTAAAAACATTATATGTGTTATGATATAAAAGTGATTAATAATATTTTCAGGAAGGTAGTTTTCTGTATATTTGTTTATTTTAATGAACATTCTTAATCAGTTTCCTTGAATACTTCAAGAAAAGCTAAGTCAGATTCTCTTTTTTCAAAATATTAGCGGAATTCCTCATAATCTCTCATAGAACCTCGGTTGTAAAAGAAGAAAGCATTAAGAATACATTAATTATCAGCTTACCTTTGTACCTGGGGTAGGTGACTTCCGTATCCAATGTCGCAAGCCCGTTGGTCTTTTGGAAGGAGTAAAGTTTCCGCCGATGCCTGAATGAAGTAACCGATCACAACACCGAGGCCCAGGGTCAAGGCACAGACCACCAAGGCAAGCACGGCGTATATACGAAGTGAAGTGGACATGGTAACAAATAAGGGAACAGCTTCTCGGAAATTTCAGATATCGACAGAGAAAAAGGCAGTAAGTAAAGATTGGTTGAGTGCGATCACGTGATTTTAGAATGGCAAGAATCGCAAGTCGACAGACGCATGCGGGTGTACGTGATTGTGCAAAAGAAATAGAAAGAATGTTTAAACACACACACACACACACACACACACACACACACACACACACACACACACACACACACACACACACACAGAGTTGTCACTGCGCGTCATTATATTAGTTCAGACAATTTCGAGATTTTAGATGAGGTAACGTTTGATTATGACAGGCTTTACGTAAGAAAAAGAACAAATAAAGACTACAAAGTCGAAAATAAAACGAAAAAGAATAAAAAAACAGTATGATAGATTAATGAAAAAGATGGAATCATCAATATCGCATTGTTTGCATTATTTGTGAAAGTTACAAATACACTTTGAAGAAAAAGGGAATGAACATTAGACAGCATGAATAGTAATAGTGGAAGATGGAAAAATGAAAGTAAAAAGACCATTCGGGACAAAGTGCTTGAAATTAGTATTTAAACAAGTTCATTCATCCTAAAATACCGCGAATATATGAAAAAAAAAAAAAAAAAAAAGAAAAGAAAAGAAAAAAGAATATATATAGGCATTCATTCAAAAATATTTACTATTGAAATGTATCGAAAATTATTTTAATACTGTTATTTCTATAACTCATATCATAAGTAGCGTTTAGTAAACAAACACAACAGAAATATTGTTTGCTCTAATGACATATATATATATATATATATATATATATATTGGCCGCCGATTAAGCACTTTGGAAAAATGGTAGACTTTAAAAATAGTAGCTACTCACCTCTATTTATGTATTGTTCATTCAGTAATGAAGTTGAACACTCTCGGCTACTGGCGTGTGTTTACATTGTGTATATAACACGTTAAAATTTGCTTCCCTCCACCGAGCACCTATAGCTTAGAGGTAGGATCGACGATTGATGTCAATTCGGTCGGGTTAACCGTACTGATGAACTGTGTTACAGCGAAACAGGACTGTCTGCGGATGACTATATATATATATATATATATATATATATATATATATATATAGTGATGAATTATAGTGTTTAGTGCCAAGATTGTTGTTTTTTTTCAGTAGGTTTTTATCGTAAAGCCCTCGATATCGGAATAGTGATAGAGACTTTATTAATCTTAAGTTTACACTATTTACATTATTCGGACCATATGTCCTCATCTTGGTTGCTATTTCTACGGCCTTCTTCAGATGCTAGGAATTTCGAACCGAACCTTTTATTACGATCACTGGGTTATATCATTCTCATTCCTTGTGCGAAGCCTCATTTGATAGTCATGAGTTATCTCCCTCTAACCCGACTCTAAGTTACTTGTTCACCACTTGTAGCCTGGTATTGAACTCTTTGGGTTAAGTCACTGGAACTAACCAATGTCTATATCCACTGGGCCATGAACAAGAACAACTGAAGTTTTGGGACTTATAAACCTAATATTCAGGACAATTTTTACCAGAGTTCATATTGCAATTTTTGATGTTAATGGTATTTTTTATATCTAGTATCTAGTATCTGGTATTATTTATATCTAGTATTTTTTTACTAGAGCTCATATTGCAATTTTTGACACTAATGTTTTTTCTCTAGCACTCCGTATTACTGGTTCCTATATTGTATTCATTTCTATGCTTGGCTGGCTTATGAGATTTTTGTAGCCTAGCATATATGCTAATTCCTTACGTTTACGTAGTTTCCAGTGGTGTTCTCCATCTATTATTTCAGTTTCATCCCATAGGTAGCGGTGATCTCCTTTCTCCCTCCCCTCGTGTTACGGCCTTGCGATGTTCTTGCCCGGAGGTGGCCTGTTTCTCTTTTATAGTTATTCCCACAGCTACATGGAATGGCGTACACACAGTCCTTAATTATGTTTTTCCTCTCTTTGGGGTTTTACTCAGGAGAGGTTTGTGCGAAGTGTAAAACCACTTCTGAAGGTCGTCCTGATGGTATATGGACCACAGAGCCTTTGTATTTTCTCCGATAAACCCTTATATATATATATATATATATATATATATATATAAAAGCACAAAGAGTTTGTCACTTTAAATGAACGGATTAATGCCAACTTCGAAGTTTCGTGAGGACACCGTTATGATGTGTTCTCACTCATCAGGGTTGGTTATATATATATATAATGTCAATTATTAAAATTCTTTTGTGATTTTGAAGAAGGGGTCGTTAACTTATACGCTACAAGTTGCACACGCACACATACCCGCTTGGGCCAGATAAAGATAGACTGAATTTTTTTTTCTTTAAATCAGAGATCCGTTTTTATCTGAAATTTGTTAGGTATCTTAAATCATTAACGCATCTATAAGGAAATACTATAAAGTTTGAAAGTTAGTGTATGTCATTTCATGCAAACAAGTTTGTT
Source organism: Ascarosepion bandense (assembly GCA_037127315.1). Taxonomy (NCBI): domain Eukaryota; kingdom Metazoa; phylum Mollusca; class Cephalopoda; order Sepiida; family Sepiidae; genus Ascarosepion; species Ascarosepion bandense. The sequence goes on from JBBBDQ010000373.1 coordinate 2,690,386, forward strand.
TTTTTTATAGCGTTGATATGTCATATTTCGTGCCAAAGAAAATGTATTTGCGGGGAATTTTACGCACTACTTTATCTAAAAGAAATCTGCAGCTGAAGCACACAGAATTCTTGTTGAGACTTACGGCGACCATGCTCTGTCCGAAACAACATACTAGGATTGGTTTAGCTATTTCAAAAGTAACGATTTTGATGTTGAAGATAAAGAACGCTCTGGCTCATCAAAAAAGATTGAAGACGAAGAATTGGAATCTTTACTTCATGAAGACTCGTGTCAGGCGCAAGTTGAACTTGCAGAATCAATAGGAGATAATCACACAACAGTTTCGAAACGTTTGAAAGCTTTAGGAATGATTTAAAAACAAAGACATTGGGTGCCGTACGAGTTGAAGCTGAGAGACGACGAACGGCGTCTTGTCACGTGTGAACAGCGATAGCAGCGAATAGCAGAAAATGAAAGCTTTTTTACATCGTATCGTGACCGGCAATGAAAAGTGGATGCACTACGATAACCCAAAGTGTATCGGATCGTGGGGTAAGCCCGGTCATGCATCAACATTGGCAACAAAGCCGAATATCCATGGTTCGAAGCTTCTGCTCTGCATTTGGTGGAATCAGCTGGGTGTAATTTATTATAAGCTGCTCAAACCGACCGAAACCATCACAAAAGATCGCTATCGACTAAAATTGATGCATTTTAGCCGAGCATTAAAGAAAAAACGGCCGTTATACGTGCAGAGATATGGCAAAGTGATTTTGCAACATGAAACGCTAAACCACATGCTGCAAAATGGGTGAAAACCTACTTGGAAAAGCCTAGATGGGAAGTTCTACTTCATTCGTCGTATTCACCTGGTATTGCTTCGTTCGATTATCGTTAGTTTCAATCAATATCACATGGCCTGGCTGAGCAGCACTTTCAATTCTTATAAAGATGAAAAAAATAAATAAATGTGTCGACTCGTGGTTAGCCACAAAAAACGTGTCGTTTTTTCGACGTGGAATTCAAATGCTGCCAGAAAGTGAGGAAAAGTCGCGCCTAGCGATGGGCAATACTTTTAGCGCCATGTTTTAAATTAATTTTTGTAAATAAAACATTACTTTTCATGAAAAATCAGCGAGAACTTATTCAATAAAAAAAAACAATAAGAAAAAAAATCAAGATAAAAGAAAATATTTTTTATTCAAACCCTTGAAACCATGAATTATCCCCCGCCCCCACCTGGTTGAGAACATCTGGTTTGGTAGGTTTTGTTGCAAATATGATTTGACTAGTAGAAAGTTTAATGTCTGCAGAAAAAAAAAAAAAAACAAACTTTCGCCTTCCATTTTCTACTGGTGCTTATTATGATGTTTTTTATTTATTTTTTTTATTTTGTTTTTATTTTACTTGATGTTTTTTAATTTTACATGATGTTGTTTTTTATTTTAATTGATGCTTTTATTTTAATTGATGCTTTTTATTTTAATTGATGCATTTTATTTTAATTGAAGTCTTCTAATTAACGTGATATTTTTTTATTTTACTTGAGATATACTTATTTTACTTGATTTTTTTCTTGATATATTTTTTATTATACTTCATGTTTTGTGCACATCAAGGACACACGGCCCAGTGGCTAAAAGCGTTGGTCAGTTCCAGTGACTTGACCCAAAGAGTTGTAAGTTCAATACCTGGTTACAGCAGGAGTGAAAAAAATAACTTAGAGAGTTGAATTAAAGGGATGCAATTACATGACATCCAGAAGAGACATGACTCATGGAACGAGAATGATATATCCCAGTGATCGAAATAAAGGACTCGGTTTGAAATTCCAAGTACCTGAAGAATGCCGGAGCGTACAACGGCCGAAACATCGTAAACATGGCAATAAAGATGAGGACAACAGTCCGAACCATGTAAATAAAGTAAATACTACCTCATCTCAGAAGTATTGACAAAAATATTAATGATTTTTATTTTAATTGATGTTTCTACTTGACTTTTTTTTATATATTACTTGATTTTTTTTTTTTCATTTTAGATGTTTTTTCATTTTAATTGATATTTTTTAATTGATGATTTTTATTTAACTTGAAGTTTTTTATAATTTTATGTGATGTTTTTTATTTTCTCGTTTTTTATTTTATTTTTTCATCTTACTTTATGAATGTTTATTTCACTTGATATTTTCTATTTTAAATGTTTTTTTTTTTACTTTACATCATGTTATTTATTTTAATTGATGTTTGTTATTTTAATTGAAATTTGTTTATTGAACTTGCTGCGTTTTATTTTACTACAAAGTTTTTGTTTTTCTTTGATGTTTTTTCATTTTACTTGATGATATTTTATTTTCTCGATGTATTTTATTTTCAGTCAGTTTAGCGCCATACGTGATACACGCGTTGGGCCATCATGTCTTGGAAGAGACATGACTGACTGGACAGAAGATTATCCAGCAGTAGGTTGCCATTGCTTTCTGCGGTAGACTGGTTGCCAGCCAAGGCTATAGAACTCAATCTGTCCTATTATTTAACCCATTTATCAAGTGGATATCGGCTCGGAAAGAAATCAGTGAGCCGAGTTCGAATTCCAGTTGGATACCCTGCATTTACTTAAGCACTGGTACCCTTGGGAAAAGGATTAATCCGTCCCTTCCCTCCAGTTATGAGTTAAATAACAGGGTAGGACTTGGAACCCTACCCTTAAAAACAAATCCCAATGAATCTTGATACTTGAAAATAAAAAAGTATTACTAGACACAAAAATGATATAAAAAAGACAATAAATTGTTGAAAGAAAAAGGTATTACCAGCAATAAATAAATAAAATTTAGTTGGCATTAAATGACCCGCCGAGGTTGATATGCCATAAAAACAAAACAACCAACCAACCAACTTCAGGTTTTTTTTATTTTACTTCGTGTTTTTTATTTTACGTAATGCTTTTTGTTTTAGTTTGTTTTTTTATTTTACATCTTATTTATTTTTATGTATTTATTTTACTTGAGGCTTGTTTATTTTACTTGATGCTTTTTATTTGATGTTTTTCATTCTGCTTGACGTTTATTTATTTTAGTTGCTGTTTTTTAACTGATATTTCTATATTTCTTAATTTTTTTTATCTTACTTGATGTTATTTTCACTGTTTTTCATTTTATTTGATATTTTTTCATTTTACATGTCTTACGTTAGTTTATATTTTTTTAATCTTAATTGATGTTTTTTATTTTAAATTTTTGTTTTATTTTACTTTTAATGTTTTTCTTATTTTGCTTCATGTTTTTTTATTTAATTGATGGTTTTTAAAATTTTACTTGATGTTTTTTTATTTTACTTTATGTTCTTTTAAATTTTACGTGATGTTTAATCTACTCTTGAGTTATTCTTTTTATTTTAATTTTAAAATCTTGACGATTGCTTCGTTTTCAGAATTCTGCATTCACAAACAAAATACTGAAACCATGGACTAAACTTCGATTTGCTCATAGCTGTTAGTGTTAACTGATATAGCAGAGCTGTTATATTTGTCTTCTGTAAATCTTAATCGCAAAATCTATTTACCTTCTCTTCTTGTCATGATTGTTGTTCCTAGGTTGTAATCCATCCTCTACCCCAATGTCCTAGCTATTTTTTTCAACAATGGTCTACTGTCTTGCAGTTTCATTTTCTCTCCCGTAAGTAAACTCAGCAAAGAAATTTTAAAAATTATATCCTGACAAGAGTCACGTTCATGGAGATATTTCTGGCTGTTAGTGATACCAACAGGTGGTAGGGATTGGCCCGTACATGTCAATAAGCATTTGACAATGATAGGTATTCATGCTGTTGTGTTGCCTCGTTTTGGTATAATTAGAAAATAACACAAACCTGAATTAATGATGTTTATTTTTGGTATAAAACTTTAGGTTTTTACATCAAGTTACAACCTTTAAATTTTGTGTGGATACAGGAGGAGACTAGCTAAATTCTCTTCACTGTAGGATGATAGTAGTAAACGAGCCTATCCCTTCTGGACTCTAGTGGTCAACTGACTAGCGTCTTCTTTTTTAATCTCCTACACAAAACTACTGTCCTTAACTCCTACTTCTTACTCCCACTCTTACTCCTACTCCTATCAAAAGAAACGGTTCCTTATTTTACCGTCCAATTTTGAATTCTTGGCGTCAGTGTGTCTATCTTTTTCTATTTTTTAGAACACTCGCCATTTTATAAACCATAACAATGCTATAAGTATTACATATTTTCCTAATACACGGCTGTACTGACTACAAGACAGCAGCGCGGCACAAATATTTTTGATTGGATAGAGGGTCTGTATATGTTGATTTTCAACATACGAAATCTCTACCCGTGAGCGAATATTTTACTTGAATAATAATACTTTTTGAATATTCAGGCCGGTAGACAAAAATAAATTAATGTACTGTTTAATAAATAAACGAAGCGTCTGCTCAGTTACGGGTACCCACTAAGAAATAACGAATATGTCAAGTTAATAAATATAAATCGATTACTTCTTTATATATATATATATGTATATATATATATATATATATATATATATTAACCAAGTTGTGAAACTTGTAGTTTTTTTTTACCTGCAGTTCATGCATTTACTTTTATAAATAGTGCTCGATACAACATGGAGCTTTATATTGTAATGGTTGTTACAATGGTTTATAAATTCATAGTATCACTACACAAAAATTTTCTCGTTTCAAAGCTGCTATGTGCGCTTCTCATCGGGTGAACAGTTGAAATGACTTCAAATTTCAACTATATATATATATATATATATATATATATATAGATAGATAGATAGATATGAGTGTGTGTATGTATGCATTTATATAACAAATATTGTGCTTGGAAACTACATAATCTCAAATTAGATTACGGTATGCAATATCATCATTGAGAAAAAAATTAAAATAAACTGACGTAAAAATTACCGACTGGCCAGAAATATTTAAAACCGAAGTGAAACCTGCACTGGCCTCAATTGAACAGAACCAAAGCAACAAGATCAGAAGTACTGTAATAGAGATGCTGACAGCCTTAGACGGCTTTGGCGTAGACAGGATCACAGAAATTATAAACGAAATATACAACAGCGGCGATATACCGGAGGACCTCAGTAGATCAATTTTCATCGCACTACCTAAGAAGCCAGGTCCAAAAGAATTTGAACTGTATACCTCTTTTGGGTGTTATGTATAAGTTTTCTTCTGGTTTGCATTCTCCCCAACACCTCGTTGTTTCTCACGGTATTCTTAGCAGCCATCTGTAGAACCACATTTTTGCTGCCTCGAGCCGCATAAAAATGAGCCGCATAAAAATCGTCCGGATTCTGATGAACAGAGCGCGTGGCAGAATCGGGCCACAGCTAGGGCAAGAATAGTGCGGGTTCGTTAAAGACACGGGAACAAGGAACAATATTCACACTCAGAATGCTATCTGAAAGAGCAATAGAAATGCAGAAGAACCTGCATCTGTGCTTCATAGACTACGCAAAAGCATTTGACAAAGTACGCCACAAAAACTTGTTGGAGATACTTGGCAACCTCGACATTTTCGGGAAAGACATTAGGATAATCAAAAACCTATATTGGCAGCAAACTGCTTGCGTACAGACAGGAAATGAATTCAGCAAGTATATAAAAATAGAAAGGGGCGTAAGACAAAGATGTGTTTTATCACCGGATCTATTCAACCTATAGAGCGAAACAATTTTGAGAGAGATTGAGTACTTGCCATGATTCGTCATTGGTGAACACAATCGCAACAATATAAGATACACGGATGACACAGTACTGATAGCAGACACGGAAAGGAAAATGTAGGACCTTCTACAGAAAGTAGCAAGAGAAAGCGAGAAGAAAGGACTGAACCAAAACTTCAAGAAAACTGAATGTATGGTCATCAGCAAAAAGAAGACTCCAAAATGTCAGCTACAGGTTAGGGAAACTAAAAGTAAAGAAATTTAAATATCTGGGAAGCGTTCTGACAGAGGATGAAAACTGCGAGTCTGTGATGGCCAAGAACGATTTTCAAAAGCTAACCAGAGTACTGAGAGACAGAAAAATCCCATTAAAAACAAAGAAACGAGTGCTGGACTACTATGTGATATCTGCCCTTCTGTGTGACAGCAAATGTTGGACGATCTCTTCAAGGATCAAGGAGTGGCTCGAGGCAGCAGAAATGTGATTCTACAGATGGCTGCTAAGGATACCGTGAGAAACGACGAGGTGATGGAGAGAATGCACACCAGAAGAAAACTTATACATAACACCCAGAAGAGGTAGCTGAGGTTTCTGGGACACGTAACGAGGAAGGAGAGTTTGGAGAATCTGATATTCACGGGAAAGAGAGGCAGGGAAAAGCAGCGTGAGACATATTTAATATGCAGCAGAATTTGTGGGAAATATCAAGAGAAAAAATATTAAGAGCGACAAGGGATAAATGAAATGATCGTCTACATCCTGAAAGGACACGACATATGAAGAAGAAGAAGAAGTAATGTCTTTAAGCAATATATGATATCTGTAAATATATCCAATCTTACCTCTGATAAACGATATGATTTCTGTGATATATATATATATATATATATATATATATATATATATATATATATATATATATATATATGAACAAACTGTGATCGTTGAACGGGATTATTTTTAATCAGCCTTTCGGTTTGGTCATCTTCATCGACCTGCAGTCCGGACAGAACTTTTCGGGTTTCCAGATCAAAGTTTCTAATTCTGAACCAATTCTGAACTAACGAACGTATTCACAGCTTTGTTGCCAGCTCCATAAACGCTATATATCTTTTTATTTTTGTTTGTAAAGCACTTTTTCATTTACCGAAATAAAATAACATGAAATTATGAAAATGCATCTCATTTTCTTCCAGTTTTATTTAATTTCCTCCGTATTTATAACGTAAAAATATTTAAAATTCACAATCCACATACGAATCGTATAGAAAGACATACTGAAGTGTTACTTTTCAGAATATAAAAACACTACAAATTTTTATCCTAACACCGGTGCTAATCGGTAATAATAATATTAATGTTTAATTGTTAAACAATAATAAAAATGTTTTACTAGTTAAACCTCTTGTCGGATATCAGGTTAAGGAATAAATTACTAAGACTTTATTTTTTATTCTCCAAAAGTAGATTCGTGAATTTTATTTTCAATTGGTAAGTAACAAAATTAATCATTGTAGCAACAGAGTCAAGAGAATATATGGATATTTATCGTCGGTTTGTTTTAGTTGGCATTTCACTCAGGAATAATTACACACGCCTGCGCACACAGACATGCGCAGACAGACAAATGTACGAAACGCCCGTGCGTGCATGCATACACGCACAAAATGGCTTCTGTGTTTCATGTAAAGTTATCTTGCATTTTATTATTGTTTTCAATCCATACATATCGATCTGTCCGGATATTGATCTGCTTGAGGTCTCTTCGAGATGGGTCCACACTTGCAATAAAACCGGCCAAGTTTAATTTGATTTGGGGTTTCCGTATACACTGCCCGGATAATATATAAGGTAGGAGTTTCAGACGGTTTAAATTATCGGTGTAACGTCCAGTATTCGCTTTGTATGACTGAAAAATCAATACGAAAAATATATTGTTATTTGATGGTGAGTATATGAATGATGCAGTACTAGGCAATATTTATAAAACAGCGATGTATGTATGTATGTATGTATGTATAAATAAAGGAAAAATGTAGCGACACGTTTCGTACCAAAATGGAACATTTTCAGTCAAGATACCTGTTTTTTCTTGATGACATCCACCCAATATATAAAAAGAATGTAAAAAGTATTGTCATTTATCTATTTATTCAATGTTACACACACACACACACACACACACACACACACACACACACACACACACACACACACATATATATATATTGTAACAAAGTTATAGAACACGTAGGTTTTTTTTACCTACTGTTTATGCATTTACTTTTATAAAGAGTGCTCGATACAACGTAGAGCATTGAATAGGTGTATATATATATATATATATATATATATATATATATATATATATATAGTGTGCGTGTGTGTGCGTATAACACTGGTTTTAACATATTCCATTTTATATACTTTATTTATTCATCATATGAATGAGGTAAAATTTTCTGAATTCTCTGCACTGTCCTCAGATTGATACACACTCTGAAATGTTCTAGCGAGAATGCCAAGCAGCACAGCATATCGTTTCCAAATTTCTGGCGGAGTGAATTGCGTCACGCTTCTCTCTTTCTTTCCCCAGACGGTACCTAACTGATTTTATTATACTGTGCACTCGACGAAATCATAAACAAACAACTCGCATGAGTATAACTTAAAAACAAAATGAAATGGCGACAATTTACCCATCGTAACATATATATATATAGTCATCCGCAGACAGATCTGTTTCGCTGTATCACAGCTCATCATTACGGTTAGACTCCGATTGCTTTTAACTCAGGATTGAAACCCGACGGAAGTGGCGTCAGTCGGCGGTTCTACCTCTGGGCCATGGGCGCACGGTAGAAGAAAGCAGACTTTTTAGCATGTATATTGTCATTATACACGTCCAATAGCCAGAGTGCTCTAATTCATTAGTGAATGAGCGATGTATAGTAGTGGAATATATATTACCACAAAATTACCCCACATATAGGTTTTCTCTTTACAAAAGTTATTATGAGCAAAGATTTCAAGCAATGCATCTATAATACATAGGTGTAAAAAATAAAAATGTTATGTTTAAAAAGGTTGAAGCAAAAAACAACAACAAAACATTTAATGCCCATTCAGAAAAGAAGTAAGTAAACTAATATATCTGGAAAATGTCAATTTCTCGGTTTTTGGTTGTAAACAGCTGTAAGTTATCATAAAACACTCATTAGCAGTTAACATTCCTTTAATGATGCTGCAGTATATCAGTTGACTGCTAATGTTATCACCGTTGCAACTATGATGTTGAAAACTAAGGAACATTCTACAGACCTCAAAGAAACCGTAGGGGTTATTACCATCGGTAAAGAGCTGTAATTTCAACTGTACACAAATGGCTTTTGTTTACAAGTGGCTGTGTAAGATTAAGACTGGGTTCCGAAGAACTAGAAAAATGGTGAGTAGATACGTGAGTATTTGGAATAATTCATTGCACTATTATTTTTTTTACGATTAGTATTACTTGTGTTTATTTGATGAATTATTGTCACCTATTATTAGTACATTTCTATCTTAAAGTTTTATGATTAAGTTTTACCCAGGCTGTCAATCTATGGCAATGAGTAGACAGGTCAGGATCGAAAAAAAAAAAAAAAGAAAAAGAAAGATAGATGAAGTATTGCCAAGCATTTGAAATAAAGTAATATTTACGTTACTTAGCGTCTGCCATGGTTTTCTTTTCCTTCTTCCTTAATGCTGAGATATTTTAAAATATTTTAAAGCGTTTTGCATTTCAAGTTTGAACGCATAGCGTTCTTCTTTTATCAGAGTTTATTTTTGCGTGTGCGTATAAAAACAGGTCCCCAATTAAAAATATGTACATTTGCTTTGATAAAAGGCAATTATAGTTTGATAATGTTAACCGTTACACCACGCCGCTGATGGTGGATGTTTTTATGTTAACGTCCTTGTAGCCACTCTGAAGATGACTCGTGAGCCGAAAGCTTAGAGCCAACTTAATAAAATATTATCCAAATGTTGGAGAATTTTTGTCTTTATTTTCACCTGAAATTAAAGCGAAAATACGATGTTTAGAACGGCTCATGATTAAACAAAATAGACATTCATTGTCTCTTATATTTAACAGTATATGTTTACAATATATATATATATATATATATATATATGAGGTCTGCACAGAAACCTAAATATTCACATGTGAGGACGCTGACAGATAAAAGTTACACAATATTTTGTCATAAAGAGTCTATCATCGTAATCATTGAGAATGCAACTATCACACAGTACACAAACTTGCTTAATCATCTCCTATTTTGGATTATAATCACGGAAGTTTTCCTGTTCACGCATGCACAGTAAGGATCCCTCTAATTTATTACTAATTTAGATCAAATTCACGCAGTCGGTTTTCGAGGCATGGGTGGATGCGTTCCGGTTAAACATTGTTCGCATGTGTGAATGTAACTAAATTAGAAATTCGCAGGAAAATTTTCTCTTCCGATGAGATTCGAGATGAAGCCCCATTTCTATTGGAGCCTCCTATTTGATAATAGGTACGCACATTATATGAAACTATAAAAGTTAAAATGAAGGAATACAAAATGTTACAACTATATATTTTTAGCAAAGGTAAAACACGAACCTTTTCTGCTCTATATATTTCACTTAGGGCTTCCCGAGCGAACCAGTATTCATCTGTTTGGAAAGTCGAAGCATTTACTGGAGAAGTGCGAAACTGAAGCAGACCCCATCTGAAAATCGAAAGACAGTCCGAATTAGTTTTCCTTTTAATTTTTGTGCATTTTATATTCCTTATGGAAAACAACTAGTTATCATAGATTTTTCATACAAGTATTATTGACCGCTACGGGAGTCATCATCATCATCATCATCATCATCATTTATCCATCACACCCAGATGGTGCATAGGGCAGCAACTTTTTGTTGCTGTTTTGTAACAAACTGTTTTTTTACGGGGCAGGGTTGTTAGCCCTGCACTCAACCTCCAAACCTCCAAACCTGGAGGACCGGTGGACCATTCTTGGTCCTTACGTGTACAGCACCTGGTATTCCCAAATGGTCATCCACTTAAGTACTGACCAGGCTCAATGTTGCTTAACTTCGGTGATCGGACGGGAACCGGTATATTCAACACGATATAGCCGTAGACGCTACGGGAGTACGAAGATTGTATTGTGCAAGTGTAAGGGCATACCTACATTGAAAAAGATTAGTAAGCAGTTAAAAAGATATAATTATTAAAATCTATCTATATATATTTTTGAAAGAGGCACCAGCCCAGGGTTATGTAAGGGATTTCAAACTAATAATGTAATATCATTACCTAGAAGGCTATGAATTTTCGCCTATGGCGATGAACGAGCGTTTTCTCAGAGGTATTTTGCTTTGAACGCTTACTGTGACTTAAGCACCTAAGATCTTAAGTGGAATTCATGTATACGATCCACCGCTAAAGATACTGAAAGGATGGTTGGTTCATTATAACGCCCCAGCAAATATCTGTTTTTTCAGGCTATGCTCTGTCTTTACAGGAGCCAGACCGGGAAAAAAATTGAGTATTGCTGCCATATCTGGGCTGGAGCTGCCAAGTCTTTATTTTACGGTCTTGATAGAATTCAAATTTTACGTGAATTGTGGGAGAGTAATTATTTCCCGTCCCACCATCATTTTTCACAGATGAAATGTTACAAAACTCTCGTCACTCGATGGCTATTTTCATGGAAAAATGTCCTGACGAATTACATTCCTTGGTTCCACCAACTCTATTCCTCACAGCCATACTACGTACACCGAGTCCAATCATTCTCATCCCCGTTATATTCCACTAGCATCATAGCCCGGCGTTGCTCGTGTAACTCAGAACATTTTAGTAGTAGGAGAAGATGCCATTTTTTATTTTACGTATTTTGTTTTTGTTTGAAAAAAAAAACACTTTTTTTTTAAAAATATTTCTTTTGTTTCAAAATTACGGGGAAAATTATTCGCTTTTTTTGTTGAACAAATGAATTTTTAAAACGTCGGAATAAAACTTAAATACAAAGGCTTATTTTTTATGTTTTCTTTTTAATAAAAAATATTTTAGTCGCGTTTGACAAGTGTGATTTGATTTCTGTGACGTAAAACGTCGGAATAAAATTAAATATAAAGGCTCATTTTTTTTTAATAAACAAATATTTTAGTCACTGCGACGTAATTCAGCAACCATCTTAGAGCTTAGATGTTTTACGGAGCAAATGTAAACAATCGTGTCCATTGGCCAAAAAGTGCGAAAGGGAAAATTACTGAACTTAAAACTCAAAAAGTATATGTCGACCTGGCTTCCCTGTAGATATGTGTCTCTAGAAAGTTTGAATGGCGTAGCTTAAAAATGTAGGTGTGCATAGGGAACAGTCACACACAGACTCACAGATTGCCTTTTATATATATAGATTAATGAGAAGGAAATTCCACTCGAACAGCTTCTTCATGCGAATCGATACTTTGTGGAATCAATTTCCAAGGGGATGCCTTCCCGACCATTACAATGTTAACCTTTTCAAGACTAGGGTCAACTGTTATCTTTCACACATATCCTTATAAACCGCGCTTATTACCTCTTGTTCTTACCACTTGTGTAAAAACCCTCTACCTTGATATATACTTGTGTATTTAGGTAGCAAATTTTCTTTTAGACATGTCAGATTAAACAAATTGCAAACATTGTGTCTGCTTATTTTAATAAAATCCGTTTATACTCACGGATAACCTTTAGCGTATTATAATTGAAAGATGTCAGAAATGAGCTGTAACGTTGACAAATGTTATTATCATTCATTTCTTAGTGTTCCCATATACTTTCAATCTCCTTCCGAGAGTTGTAGTAACAAAAAATAACCGCAAAACTGTGTTGCTAAAAATAACTGTAATTTTTTTTCTTACTTCAAATATAACGGTTGACAAATTGCTTAGTGTTCATTAGAACGTAAAAATTATCCCAAATGGAAGTTTTTATATGTTGTAATGTCACTTGTTAAAGCATGAAAAACTGTTCTTTTTACAAACATTTTAGAACATTACTGATTCTATTAATTGACGGCTTAAGTTTTTTTTTAATGAATATTGCCTCGAGAATCTGTAGTTTGCTTTTGTTGTTTTCTTGGTCTAGGAGAGTTGTGTTATCGGTAATTATTTTTTTATAATGCGAATGTAGACAAGAATGTTGTTGAAGATGTCTAGAAATGGACGAATGGTCAGACAAGTGTATTGTAAGACGTCTTATTAATATGATCTGAAGATGATCTCGGAAGGAGATTGAAAGTATTGAATATATATATATATATATATATATATATATATATGGCTCTTGGGACTTGTATAGGGTAAACATTTGTTAAAAGGAACATGTCCGTCTATCGCACGAGAGTGAATATGGCAATAAAGATGGGGACAACAATTCCATCAATGTAAATAATGTAAATGCTTCTAAATATTTTTTAATAAAAATAAAAATGGTCTTGTTTCAGATTTAACTCATTAATCTATCTGGTTCAGTCAATTTTTTTTATTTGCTTATTTCTATATGTTAGCAAATAACAAGACGGAAATCTGTATTGTAACAGACAAAATAACGGCTTTAGTGATGTATACAAAAAGAAAAATATAATTTACATCGAAACGTTAATATAGAGACGTTCTCATTCTGCGTTTTATAATTTTACATTACAATTTCTTAGAATTATACTATAATATATTGATAGTAAATTTGTGTAAAGTAGTAGACTGAAGTGCGACTGCTTAATTGAAATCAAGAATCACTTGAAAGAAGAATCCGCAGCAAGCAAAAGACTTCTGTCGATTATTCCATTTCTACTGTATATTTCAAATAAAGGGATATCATAAACTTAATACGTCATGACAGCGTTCGCTCATTGGGAGAAAAGCGACAGATTTATGTTAAGCTGGCAAAATTTTTTAGACTTTTTAATATGTCACGCAAATAATAGTCGTTAAACTGTCTTAGGTCATAAATTCTTTTATGAAAATATTCTCGTGCCTTGAAATGATCGCACACAATCTGACCACATTTAACAGTGTTTGTAACATAAAATGTTAACAACCTACTAACTTGAAATATGTGCTGGTAGCGAAACGAATATCAGCGCAGAAAACGGAATCAGTGAGCAGCGAGTTCAAATTTCGTGCCAGTCTATTGAGGTCACTCTTACACTAATAGCCTTAAAAAAAACATAAATCTGTCGCTTTTCTCCCAAAATTATGGGTTAAATAGCAAGGTAAACTGAACTCTCTAACCCTGAGTTGCAACCAGTTTAAGAGGAGGAAAACTATGAATTATAAACCACGGATAAACTACTTCACTATCTTTTCCAAGAACGTATGTCAATTCACATATGACAAAAAAAAAATAAAAATAAAAAAAAAAATAAAAAAAAAGGAATCTATGGAAAAGTCTACATCCTGAACAAACATTGAATAAAAAAAGAGAACTAGAAAAAGCAGATATGTTGAAGCTGTGATATCCTAAGTTATAATTTGGTTCGTGCTTAAGGCATTTTCCAACAAAACTGAAAAGTATCTGACTAAACTGATAAACGAAATAAGACATGAGAAGTCAATAAATCTAGGGTATAAGTGCACTGAATATTTTAATTTAAACATCTTCTATTAAATAGAAAAAAAAAACCAACCAGGGCCGTGCTTAGGGGCCCCGCAGACCCCGCAATTGCGGTGGGTGGGGGGAGCGAAAGTCTCCGGGAAGCCGCAAGGCTCCTTGGCTTCGCAGATCTATTGTGATAAAAAGAAATTAACATAATAACTATTAGGATTAACTGGAAAATTATTATCATGCTTGTATGTTGAAATAGACATCTATCAACGCGTCTCGCTCCTTCTCTCTTTATATATAGGTCATTCAATAATGAATTAGAACACTCTCACTACTGGCGTTTGAATACATGCTATATCAAACGCTAAAAGTCTGCCTCCTACCGAGCGCCCATAGCTCAGAGGTAGAATCGCCGACAGACGCCAATTCGGTCGGGTTTCAATCCTGGGTAAAAAGCAATCGGATGTTTAACCGTACTGATGAGCTTTGATACAGCGAAACAGATCTGTCTGTGGATGACTATATATATATATATATATATATATATATATATATATATATATATAATCTTTGATAGAAGCCTTGCGGTTCCGAAGAGGCCGCAAATCATTTGTAATTAAAAAAAAACTGAACTTGAAAGAGAAATAGATTATAGATATCTGTTTCAACATACATAACAAGTACCTAAAAGTTATGAAAACGTTCGTAATGTATAGCTTCAAAATGCCAATTCCGCGATTTCTTCCGTTTTTTCGTGATCACGGAATATCTGCGTTCGGAGAGTATGTTATTTTGTTTAAAGTACCATTTATTGTGGGTTCAGTATGTTCGTGGGGGGGGGGGCGCAAGTTGCATTCTGTGGGTAGAGGGGCCGCATTCTGCGTGGGGAGCCGATGTTGCTAAGGACGGCACTGCAAACAGCGAATATCTATTGGGTCTTTTTTTATGGTTGTTCACCCAAGACCTGTTCCACAAAATAACGGTTCTTAAAAAGAAGTTGTCCTGATGAAACTTCTTTCTTACTAATGGAATACAAAGGAAATGAGGATGATTTGACCATGTGTACGTGGCATGACGAGTCTTAGTTGTAAAAGTCTGGACTGGTAGAACTAAGGAATTTAGTTTGTCTGGTGTGTTTCTTCTTCTTTTGAACAAGTCATTTAATGTCAAAGGGAATTTTTTAAGGAACTTCCCGAAATTTTGTGTTCTTTGAAATCTTCAAGAAAATTAGAAATAAGGTAGAATCTTTAAACTGTTAACAAGACAAACTCTATACTGACAATTTCTCAACTTTCTAGATTTTTCTTGAAAATTTCCAACAATGGTCCAAAGAACACGCAACATAATTTGGGCAAATTAGTTTAAAATGTTCTATCTGATATTAAATGACTTGGTTGAGCGCAGAAACAAGTCACCAAAAGGTTCAACAGACTTTTCCTATCCGTTTTGATTAATGTTTCAATGAGAGATTACTACCTAAATATACAATATTTTCATGATTGATTGATTTTTACAGCTTGTCTATCCTTTTTGTTAATTAATTCATCCTAAGCAAGGCGATAATGCCACTAAGACACAAGGGGGTTACTGGGAGAGATAGAGAATGAGTTTGAGTTTTGTTTAACGACATACCAACCACTGTGGGTTATTTAATGCCAAAAAGGTAAGGTTTTGAGGTATTTTTAATGTTCGGTTGTAGTGAGAAGGTTGATTTAGTCAGATTTTGATAAAACAATTTTACTTTTTTTTCTTTGAGAAAACTGAAGATGTCTTCTAGTTTAGTATTCAAAAATGTATTGTTGGTAATAATTTTTTCCTTCAAAAATGTATATTTTCCTATAAAAGTCTATTTTTATGTATATATTTCTATAAAAGTCTATATTTATACTTTCATAGTGTTTTGACCCCAGTTTGGGGGTTAACTATTTGCCCATACCTGGGAGCCTAACAGGTGCTATAACTACGGGTCAGGGTGGACCTGGGAACAACAGCAATTAAGTGGTGGTTTTATTCTCCTCACAATCTCCCAATCAGAGTCCTTGCTACCGGATGCAGTTTACCGTCATACCCAGGACCGGGAGAGATAGAGAATGAGAAGACTTTAAAAGAAACAAGAAAGCCAATACAAAACAGGAAAAGAGATAAATTTCTACTCCTATTTTTAAAATCAACAAATATTTTTACATTGTAAGAATTTTTGAAGATAATAATAATTTACTGATACAAAACCTACTAATTAATCCATAAGTGGGGAAAAGAAATGGATGAATGTTTTATAAACTTTCACAATAATGTTTATGCATAAGTAAATAAATTGAAACCTGACTCTCCGATTTCCAATTCTGTGCCGTTATTCCTTACACATCCTTGCACATCAAAGCTTACAGCACTTTGTTTTGCCAAACAGTCACTAATCCAGGTGCTGACCATGCTTGATGTTGCTTAACTTCAGTGATTGTACTTTCCATCTCTTGTATAATAAAGCGCATTTGTCTGTATGCACGTGTACATTAAATTTCTTAAGAAGACCCACAATATTTTTAGACACTTAAGAAATATGATTGAGCATATCTCAAGAAAGGTTTTGACAAAGAATTTGTTTCTTTAATCTAAGTACCTTCACTCATTTTCGATATCTAAGATTTAAATTGAATTTTTAAAAATACATTTTTTTTTTAGAAGTTTTCGTTTTAGCTTGAATTGAAAGCTAAATGGTTGAATTTACTATTTCCAGTAAGCAAAATACTCTGGTGTATTGGAAAATGAAAATGATATTGACTGGAATCTCAACTTTAGATTTTTCAAAATTCATCTTTTTTTGCGTCCATTTTGACAGCCAGACAAGTTTGTAAACAAAAGTTAATTCTCGGTTTTAAAAATCTTGCAAAAATAAAATATACATCTGTGACACGTTATTTTTGGAAAATTATCAAATTTACAAAAATATTATTTGTTTATAGCATGAAATTTAGAATAAAAGTATTTCTTAATAACAGAAATCTGATCTTTTTGACCTTTGAAATAAGTGATTGATGTGTGAATTGAGTGATGACAGCCAGATTGTGGCGATAAGCTAAATATAGTTGACCAGAATTGACCTAATTATGCAACTTTTCTTCGTGTAAGAGGAAGAAACCGTGAAACACGTGACCTTTTAATGTAACACAGAAAATAACATACTTTAAAAAATCTCCCCATGCACACGCACACAGAAAAATTATTGAAAACTCTTTTATCTCAAAGATTTGTATTAAACTTTTCAATTTTCAATTAGTAAATGTAGTCTTCACTTAATAACCTAACCGCCACAAGGCTTAGAAGAGTTTTAAAAATATTTTGTGAAACTTCATAAATTATTGTAATTAAAAAACAAAAAAATGAAAACAATTCTTGCAGAAATTTATTATTCATTGAAATTTTTTTTCTTCAGACTATAATGTTCTTAACAAGTGTATTGTTTTATGCATTCAAATGTAAATCATTTTCACAACAGTAAGTCAACATTGCCTGATGACGAGGTAAAATCTGGAAACAGAAATTTCCGTATCGCAATGTAAAGTAAATTAATTTTAAATAAAAAGACAAATTTAATGATATAATTTATTATGCGCTACGATATATGTTGTATTGATCACTTTTTTAAAAAAAGTAAATGCCGGAAAACTCGGAATTCTAAAACTTATTTCTCTTCACCTGAAGATATAAATAGATAAAAGGTACCTCTACTCATTTTCGATACCTAACTTTTAAATTGAATTAAGAAAAAGTTTTCTTGAAATATACATTTAATTTTAATTGAAAGCTAAATGATTAAATTTACTATTTCCATTAAGCGAAATACTCTGGTATATTTCAAACAGAAATTATATTGATTGGAATCTAAAATTTTAAGATTTTAAGAATTCTTTCAATTTCTCCGTCATTTTTGAGCGATCGGCACATTTGTAAACAAAAGTTAATTCTCGGTTTTAAAAATCTTGCAAAAATAAAATATACACGTTATTTTTAGAAAATTAACAAATTGAAAGTTAAATGAATCTGATTTACACAAGTATTACTTATTTATAGCATGAAATTTAGAATAAAATTATTTCTTAAACACAGTGTATTAATCTTTCTGACCTCTTCCTCGTATATTAGACATGTGATTACAGTCAGACAGATGCGAGCTAACTGTATGACAACCGGAATTGACAAAAATGTGCAACTTTTTCTGTAAGGGGAAGAAACCGTGAAACACATGACCTTTTGATGTACATAGAAATTACTACACACACACACACACACACACACACACACACACACACACACACACACACACACACACACACACGCACAAATACTTTAAAAATACGAAGGCACGACGATTTGTGTTAAACTTTTCAATTTTCTATTAGTAAATATAGTCTTCACTTTAGTTAATAAACTAACGCCAACAAATCTTTGAAATATTTTACAAATATTTTTGAAACTTTATAAATTATTATAATTAAAAATAAAAGAAAACATTTTTTTAAAAATGTCATTATTAATCGAAAAAAATTCTTCAGACTATATGTCCTCAATATATATTATTTAATAAACCAATTAAAAGCTTATCAAATTAAATAATGCCATAGTTTTATTGCATTTTTTATTTTACGATTGGGAGTAGATTTTCGGAAATAAAGGCAAAAATGTTTTAAAAAATAATAGAGGATTTACATTCCCAATGAGTCCTGCGTTTAACTAATAAAATCAATTTTTCCAACAAAATTTAATTTCTTAACATTTCATGAATTTACGTGTGTTGGGGGGGGGGGGGAGGCAAATGTAAAAAAAAATTACTTTTACCAAGATTTAAAAAAATAACTTCAAAAATAATTTCATTCATTTGTGAATGAGTCCTGAAAGTTTCATTAAAAAACAACAATTATTCGAATTTTGTAAGAATTTCTAAATTAATGCGCTTTTTACCAAAATCACGCGTAATTTTCTATTGTAAACTTTCGTAACGATTTGGTTACCCGCAAACGATTTGGTTACCCGCAAAGTTCGTATTTTTTTACAAAATTTCGAACGTGTTTGAAAGAATTTTAAAAAATAAATAAAAAGAATAATTCAAAAATACTTTGATTTTTCTTCTTAATAATAACAAACATTTTGATGGAAAAATTTTGTTTTTATTAAGTTTGGGCCTTTTTTTTCGGCATACTATGCTTTTTTTTCCAGCGATTGAAATGGAGGTGCTTAATATATTAATTAAAGCAATTAAAAGTAAACTCTGGTAGCAATTTGGTTACCCGCTGACGAAAACAAAAGAAGATTTTGACCAAAATTTCGAACGTGTTAGAAAGGATTAAAAAATTAATGAAAGAGAAAATAATGAAATATTACTATGATCTTTCTTTCCTAATAACAAACATTTTCACGGAAAACCTTTTTTTTTAAATTAAGTTTGGGGATCTTTTTTTTCTTCATGCTATGTAGCTTTTTCATCGAATTATTGGAGGTACCTACTTTTTATTTTTTGTATAAGTGAAGATATTTAATTTATAAATTAAAAAGCGTATAATAGTAACATTAGAAAACGTAGCCAAAAAATTAATTAAAAAACAGTCAAAACAAAACAAAACTGCCGATATTAGCGTTTCCAGCTTAAACCCAACGCCATAATTGTATTTTTTAACAGTGGTAAAAAAAGTCAATGAATAAATAACAAATTAACCACTTGCAAAATATTCTATGCCTTTTGTTTAATAAAGGAAGTTCTTTAAAAAAATGTTTACAATAAATATAAAAAAATTGCTTTTAACAAAAATTTAAATGATTTCTATTTATTTACGTACATAAACCCTACATCATTCAATTATTTTTGTAATAAAGTGTTAAAAAATTAATTGAAAAAATCGAAAGTTTAAAAGAATAGATGAGCACTCATTTTATTTTTGTAAAAAAAACATTTGTTTTAATTTTTTAAATCAAACATTTTTCCGTGAAAGACGGGAATGATCTCTTTCTTCACTGAAACAAAAATCCTCTTTTTTCCATTCTTAAGCGTTAAAAAATATGTATAAAATGAAAAATTAAAATGTGCTGAAATATTTTCACTATTTTTTGGTGCATTTGAATCCAAGATTTATAAAGGAAAGTAAATTTTGATTCATTAAATAAGTAAACAAAATGTAGTGAATTATTGCATTTTTATATATTGCCGTAGTAGTAGTAAGATTTTCCCACCCATCTCCAAATAAAAAACGTAAAATTTTTTATAGTATTTTTAAAAAATATTTTAATTGTTTCGTTATTTAAATTGTTAAACAAAATACTTCGGACAAATAAACGTAAATTAATAAAATATTTTGAAAAAAGAAAAAATTTGAAATTGACGGGATAAAAATTGTATCCAATTAAATTAAGTGGAGAAAAGGCAGTATAAAAAATTGGTTGAAAGCAGGCGACACCGAATTAACGCTTACTTTTTAGTCAATAGCTGTCTGATCAAGCACAACAACAGATGTATGATTTTCGTCTCCAATGAAAAACAACAGAATACATCATAATTTTCATACATCATATATTATATTTATATATGGCTTTTTACTAATCTTAATTCACTCATATATTCCTAGAACATATGCTATATTTTCTCCGAACTTTTTTAAAACCGAGAAATAGTCTAAGAGTAACCAACAAGAACTGCTCTCTATATAATCATCTTTATAATCTGATTTTGAAGCTTGATACACCAATGATGCTGCTAAATCATCTCAGTCAGTCAGTTAAGTGCCATACGTGATACACGCTTGGGCGATCATGTCTCGAAAGACACATGACTGACTGGGCAGAAGATTATCCCGCAGTAGGTTGCCATTGCTTTCTGCGGTAGACTGGTTGCCAGCCAAGCCTACAGAACCCAATCTATCCTGCTATTTAACCCATAACTGGAAGGAAGTAGACGGATTACCTTTCCCAAGGATATTTGCGCGTAAGTGAATGCAATGAAATCATCACGGTCTACCAAAAACTATGAAATAGAAGACGTAATACCCCATGTTCTGGAAGCTACAAGCATATCAGGAAAATATACGAGAGTGGACTGCTTTATCCTGATAATTTTTATGAGCCCAACTGATTTGTCATTTGAATTTAAAAGACTATTTTCCCGTCACTCTGTTTCGATAAATAAACAAAGAAAATTATTGAAAGTTGTTGAACTGAATCTGGGAATCTTGTCTTTTCACATGATCAACTTAATGTTGGTATTCCAAGATTTGGAAGCTCTGATATTGGAAAACCAAGAATATATGACTCGTTAAATCAAACAAGTAAGTAAAAAAAAAAGTGTTGTATTTTTTATATTCAGACGTGTAATGTTAACTAAATTTGTATATAATTACTCAATAGTGTCACACCCCTTTGCAAATTTGAACCCACTTCAAGTACCACGTCATTAATAGTTGCATTTGTGGTAGAATCCATTTCCTCAATTAATGGATCTGTCCTGAATGCATATATTCAGGAGAACTTTGTTTGTATTTAGATTTCAAAACACTATCCTTGTCAGGCGAGGCTATGACGAAGGCAGAGTTTCAGGGGGTAAACCGACAAGAGACGGATTCCTCTCATGCGGGGCTCCACGGGGAATTTTTGTCCGAGCAACGCGCTCGGAATGCCCTCTGGTAAAATCGGCCTTGTGCCACGTCTAGCCTTTGTGGGGAGGCTCGGGTAAAGATCGAGTTCATTAAAACTTACAATTAAGTCAATACGAAACATCTTTAACAATTCTACTACAGTTTAATGAACTTTCGTTGTTAACCATTTTGATAACGACTAATCTACTCTGTCCAGCTAGATCCCAACACGCCCGACGATGAACTAGAGATTATCACTGAAGAAGAACTTTCATAAACTTTTAAAGTGCCTGCAACAATGAAATTTATAATAAGCTGCACTACTTCACGAAATATGTCTTATGTCGGCGTATTTCAAATTTGCTAATCGAACTGAGCGGAAGCGAGTTTGATTATTATTATTTTTTTTAAATGTCTAAATTTTATCTTTAAGGACGTGAAATAATTTTTTTTTTCTTACGGATTAACTTTAGGTATTATCTTTCAAATAAAAAAATGATTTCAAACAAGTTTTTTTTTATGTATTTTTTTTTTAAATATTAGTTTATGGCAGGGCCTAACATATATGAAAATATCACCTGTCAGGGAGATGGATATTTGTTACACCTGGTGAATTCCATGCCCACCAGTCAGCAACTCTATCAAGTTTCTGAAAGAAAACGAATATTGATCATTTTAAGAGATCAGTGATAGGGGAAAATGATGTCTGTATGTTTTTCTGAATCATAAACAGAATTATGAATAGTAGAATGTTTATTTATATAATCGGATGATTACTTACAGAGGAATATATTTTCCTGAAAAAATAAAAATAAAATAACATCAACCTGATGCTACACAAAACGTATCCCTCATTGCTTTTGACCTTAATAGGTTCAATATGTTAACATAGCAATTAAAAAGAATTAATGAATTTATTTTTAATCTGACATATTTATTACTTCAAACGTTATTACAGTGGATACTCGTATCTGAAATAGACGCCACTTTTACAAATTAAACAGTTTGTATTACGTGTATAGGCGCATTTGAGAAATCATACTTTATTTTGTTTATTAAGATCTCTCGAACGCACAGACGGATAGGCGTTAAACACATTATAAAACAAAACAAAAACTGGGGCGTCTATTTCAAACACGTGTATCCACTAATAATAACATTTAAGTAATAAAAAGGGTGTTAATATGTCATGTTTTGTATAGGTGAATTAAGAATAAGATGGGTTACGGTAATTTGAAATACATAGGTACTTTATATATATTTAGTAATATGATAATATATATTTACAAACTTATGTTCAAGTAGAAGAAAACAAATTTACTATCAACCATACCTTTTGATATTTTCCAGCTGCTATGTACGTTTCCCAGTTAGATCTGTAAACAAAAAAAGAAAAAAAATACGTAAATTAATATATTTCCGGTGAAGTTAGTGTGTGTACGTACTACTGTATATTTTTTATTAATATTTACCCAATACAAGACCCAAAAGCCACTCAAGGTAGAGAGTTACAGTATGGTGTTGTATGGGCGTAAGAAAAAGGAAGAAGTGAAGTGAAGCTATGCAGGAAAGATAACAGTGGTTCAGGTTAACCTTAGACTTGAAGAGGTCAAGATTGTAGTGACCGAGGAAACATCCTGCCGGTAGTCTGTTTCATAAGGAAGCAGTTATTGGGAAGAAGCTGTCCGAATGAAACTTCTTATATGCAAACTGAATATAAGGAGGAACATCATTGGAAAATGTAATTTTTTATATTAACAGGCAGAAATATGACAGTAAAAATGTGGTGGTGTTCCGAAGTAATTTAGGTGCGTCCTGTGTCAGTGATAATGATGCTTTAACTCCTGAAACCATACTTGACACCAAGGTCAGCATCTCATTAAATTTTTGTTGACGGTACTGTTGCTGATAATACTGAATTTTACAGCTGATAGTATTTGAAGATACTTCTCCAAATATTTTATTTCAGTCGTGTTACACTGTCTAGGTTTCCCCCAAATTCGTAGCGGAGTGAAGAAAAAGTGGGTGGAACGGGGCTAGAAAAGGGTGGTAATGTGTCAATAAGGTGTCATAAGAACCGAATATATATATATATATTTGTTTTTACAAAATCTCTGATACAAAGTCACTTCCACTGACTATGCAAGTATGTTTTACAAGCGATCGATCCCGATTTGGCAGCTCGGATACAGTCACTTTCTCACCGGCTCAATGTGGCTTCCCTGTGTCTCTTCTACAAATACTTTCAGATGAACTAGCTTACTGGTACCCACCCCCGACATGAATTTGTTCGAGCTGCAAGATTAGTAACTAGGTCCCACCCTTTAACTGTGAAACCAATAAATTGTACTCCAGCAATTTCTTCTCTCGTACTTCCCGCCTGTGGAATTCCCTTCCGTTTACTTGCTTCCCCGACGGCTACAATTCAACTGTAAAGTCAATAGTCATCTACTATCTCACTAACTTGCTTCCGCTCGTTCTCTCTCTTGCTTCTTTCTTCGTCCACTCCACTCTCAACAGTATTCTCATCCTTCTCATACCGTCTTCCTGACACCCCCTGTAACCTGCCACTCTTTCTCATAACTTACCTCCTATGTAACCCCTTGCTCAGCAGTGGCAGTAAAATGCCTTGTTTGGGGCGACACGATTATAAAAAAAAAGAAAAAGAATAAGAGTTGATTTTCTAAGCGCAGCTTAGACGTGGCACAAGGTCGAAAGTATGGGGTACCCAGTGAGGATCGAACTCACTACTCAGTTGTAATAAATTCTAACAAGACAAGCTTGCTAACCATTACACCACACCGAGGTAAGTCATACACGAATGTATGGTTTTATTTTATTTTGTTGTCCGAAGTTGAAAATCCGAACGATTTTGTTGACTTTACCTGGCCATGCTCCAACCAGATCAGACAGACGATGTGTGCAGGAGCCAATGCTCTAGGTTTGTTGGTGTAGCGATAAAAACTTACGTTCGGCGAACATCTTATCATATGATATTTAAGAAAAACCGAAATCCATATTTGTGTTTACAATATTTGATTAGTTGTTCTTTTGAATTTGCAGTAGATAAAAATGTTTTCATATAGGTATGTGAAGGCAGGTACTCGGAATGTGTGTTGGAGCCAAGTGGACGGCATTATGAAAAAACTATGGAAACCACTGTTCTAATATAATGTGTATGGAGGTAAATAACCAAAATATGATAACAGAGGTTAAATCTGGTTAGACATTTTTTCTTTTTATTATTAACCTTCTTAAATTATTCATAAGCTTAGCTTAGTACTTCACAAGGTCACAAATAATAGTTTATATCTTTACACTACTTTCTCAAAGCCTTGTAGTTATAAGCATTAATTTAATTTAACCCTTCATCCCTTTTGGTTATTTTATCATGTCTCCTTATGTCGGTCAGTCAGTTGAGTGCCATACGTGATACATGGTTAGACGATTATGTCTCTTTCGATCCATGACTGACTAGGCAGATTTTCCCTCAGTAGGTTGCCATTTTTTTCTGCGGTAGACTGTTTGCCAACCAAGGATACAGAACTCAATCTGTCTTGCCATTCAACCCATAACTGGAGGGAGAAGAGATGGATTAATATCTTTCTCAAGGTTATTTTCACGTAAGTGAATGCAACGAATTCAACTGGAATTCGAACTTGGCTCTCTGATTTCTCATTCCAAGCTGATATCCATTACATTACAAAATGTAACTATTATTGACGTGAAACGTACGAACAGGGAGTTGAGTTCAAATCTCTGCACAGTCTATTGCGTTTACTTATGCAAAAATGTCATTGGGAAAACTATGAATCCATCTCTTCTTCTAATGGCAATTGCTTATATCAGTGTAGATGGGGCTCTTTAGCCTAGAGTGACAGTCAGTCTAGGAGAATGAAAACTCCAAATTCAGAAACAGAGCAAAACAACTGGAAACGTTTTCGAAATGTCATGGCAGGTCACTTGATTTGACGCCAAAGACTCCCAACATATCTGAGTTAAACGTAGTACATTCTCAAAGAAAATAATAAGTTTTTACGTTTTACTAAATAAACAGATCTTTTTTTTTTTTTTACATAAAATCCAAAACCTAGTAAAGGAACATTCTAAGACACAAAGCTTCGTTCACCATTTTTCTTTAAATGAACTCTTCGTAAGTACAAAAAATAAACTAGCTTTCACAGTCTTCGCAAAAACAAACAATCAAAACAAAAACAAAACAAAAACAAACAAAAAAAACAAAAAACAATTATGACATCGGCCACGACTAAAGAAAGAGCCAAGTTTACCCTTTAATGTAACTTGAGTGGAAAGAAAAAAAATACTTTCACAAAGCTGTTACTGCGAAAGTGAATGCGATAAATTTGCCTGATATTTGAACTAATTATTAGGTATATGTGAAAACTTAAAAGTGTATGTATATAATTATAAATATATGCAATTTGTTATATATTTTATATTATTTATATATTATATATGCGTGGTACTTATTTGAAATCACTCAATAACAGTGATAGAGCTGACATATTCATATAGATAGGTGTGAGTTTGTAACCCTGGGTTTCACGCTCTTGCGATCGTCAGACAAACTGATTAATTTTTTTAAAAAATTGGTTATATGTAGGGTTGCGTATATTCGTGTATTTTTGTGGAGGTGGGGGAAAAATCTGTCGTCATGACAGACGTAGATATTTGTGGAAGTGGGGGAAATCTGTCGTCATGACAGACGCACACACACACACACACACACACATATATATATACATTTGCACACCCATTGACGCGCGTAAAGACACACACACACGCGCGTCCGCCCACTGAGGCTTGCATAAACATATATATGCGAAATGTGCGGGGCTCGGCATATATTTGTATATGTGGGTCGTTGCGCACATACATACGCATTCGGTTGGTGTATTCGAATAATTTAGCGATGTCAACACGCGGACAGTTGTTTTCGATTTCTCGTACGTACATATGTACTTATGGGTTCTGTGTGAAACTATGATAGATAAAAATTGCTATTATTTTATTTAAGGCTGTATTGTTATTTTTTATTTTAAAGTCGGTTATTAGCTTGTTTTTTTATTTTTTGTGGTTGCGTATATTTAAATGGTAGAAATTCTAATTTGTAATGCTTGTTAGTATTTATGTGTGACTATGGTGTATTAATTTTACTACGGCAGAGATGTGTAATTTACGTTAATGATGATTGCGGACTAATACTGTAATAGTAATATTTGATGATAATAACAGTTGTGGTAGTAAAATAAATAGTTATTGTGAAGCGGTAGTAGTGATTAGTAATGGTGGTGTGACAATAATAACAATAAATGCAATGGTTATGGTGGTAGTTAGAACTTGAGAATAGTTGATAGGATTATGGTATCAGCGGTTCCTTTTTTTTTTCTTTTTTTTATCCGTTTGGTATAAATTGTGGTAATAGGTATTTATTTTCATGTCTGCATTTGGAAATTAGTTCTGATCTTGTGTTTAGTAAGTTCTTTTGTGGGGTATGAGATATAATTGCTACATTTTCATGTAGGCAAAGTAGGCATTTTTTTGTAATGTTGTTGTAGGCAGGTGCTTTTTTCAGTATTTTCCAACTTATTGTTGGCGAAATATTTCTGTCTTTTAGACGCCATACGTATGTGGATAGTGTAGTGCTGTTCAAGTATTTTCTGTTGGAGAATGAAAGATTTGCGTCGTTTTTCCTTTTCTTAAATGGTCCCTCAGTGGCACCGATGTCAATGGGTGTACAAATGTATATGTATATGTCTGCGTCTGTTATGACGAGAGATTTTTCCCCTACCTCCACAAAAATACACGAATATACGCAACCCTACATATAACCAATTTTTTAAAAAAATTAATCAGTTTGTCTGATGATCGCAAGAGCGTGAAACCCAGGGTTACAAACTCACACCTATCTATCTATATATATATATATAATGGTTAGCAAGCTTGTCTCGCTAGAACATTTACAATTGAGTAGTAAATTTGATCTTCACTGGGTTTCCCATACTTTAGGCCTTGTGACACATCTAAGCTACGATTAGAAAATTACCCTATAATATTAGGCGTGAGGTCACCTCGATATGGTGTAATAATTAGCAAGTTTGTTTCGTTAAGACCTATTACAACCGAGTAGTAAGTTCGATTCTCACTGGGTACATCCATTCTTTCAGCCTTCAGGAATATTTATAGTTGCACGCACCTAATATTATAGATGTTTTTCTAAGCACCGCTTCGAAAATCAACTATAATATTAGGTGTGTGTAACTATAATTATTCCTGAAGAAAAATGTTAGATGAAACTAACAACACGCAAACTCGTATTTGTTACTTTTATTTAAATACTACGCATATTGGTGAGGGGGTGCATCGAAAAGTGGTAGAACCTACAATACAATTACGAATAAATTGTATCAGTAACAGTTACTTAGAACTAAGAAAACGAAAGTGGAAATAACAAGAACTCAAGATTTTTTCATAGATCTGATATGCATAAGAGTTAAAAAGGTAGGCACAGATCCGGTTTGCAGGAGATTTAAAATGGCAACCCTAGATTCAGGTTGCACGTGATCTAAAATAACAAGCATAAATTTGATTTGCGTGAGAACCAAAATAGTAGACATGGATCCAGTTTGCACAAGGGAATAAAAAATGTAGAGATGGGTCCATTTGGTATAAGACAAAAATGTAGACAGATACAGCAAACAAGTGCCCCACCCGTTTTTTGATATAGGATTACCATCTGCCCAGAGTTGCAGTCGGTGTATTCTACATCTCAAATGATAGGGCGTGAAATAACTTGATTAGTAGATAACAAGACCCATTCGTCAATTTTATCTTCAAATCATTTATGAAAATAGTCAAACATTTTCATTATTAGTATACAAGGTGTGATGGGTAAATTGTCGCCATATTATACTTTTAATTTCGTGCATGTGAATTGTTTTGGATTCTTTCGACTGCACAGTATAGAAGGGTCAGTTGGGTACCGTTTGTGAGAAAAAAGAGTACCATAACGAAATTCACTTCACCAGAAATTCGGAAGCGGTGAGCTGTACTGCTTGGCATTCGCACCGGAAGCTCAAATATGAACATTTCCGAGTTTTTGAGTGTCAATCTGAGGACAGTGCAGAGGATTCGGAAAGAGTTGGATGATTACGAAGGTGTTTAGAATGACCACTAGTGATGTCGACGTTATGTCTATATTCATCTTTGCACAAGATCTCAAACTCAACACGGAGGCCGACATAAAATGTCTTGAGAAGGTAGTACTGCACTGGATCAAGAAGGTGGCTGCTGGAAGACTATGTCTGGCAACAAGTTTCTGCACATGGTTGTCGACAATTTCTGCGACTACATCACTCTTTACATCTGGCTATCTTGATTATTATGTATGGGGCGCAGTTGAGCGAGAGACTAACAAAACTTCTTGTAACGACAAAGATGAAACGTAGACAAAAAATATAGCAGCATTCACTAACTCAAAGAAACTGTCCAGAGTTGCAAGGGATTCCGAAGTCGTCTAAAAACCGTAGTTGAAGCTAATGGAGAATTTATTGAATAAATTTACGTCATTTAGACGACAATTCATCCATCTCACCTTGTCTGTCTTTTAAAGATCAGGTTGTACATCGTAGTGTCATATTTCATAGAAATTATTTAGTTTCATTATATTTTCTATTCTCAATCTTCAAATGTAAGAACTTACCTCACAAAGTTTGCTCGCCACACATCTTTATCATTTGGTGGATTGTTTGAAACTCTTGTCCCTGCCACGAGCGTTTTAAATGGCAATGCCATTTCCACTTGCCAAAATTTATCTGTAAAAAAGTATATATATATATATATGTTTTGTTGACATATTACGTTTTGTTTCTATTTTAACCCTCTCCAATTTGCGGATTAATTTCCTAGTGTTGTAATTAAACCATTAAAAAACGCGTCATAGTTTTTCTAATTCATTTTCTTTTCCCAAATACGTGGAGAAGACAACCACACTACCATCACCCTGAATAACAATCATATCAATAAGCAATTTACAGATATTAAAGAAAAGGAAGATATGAATGACCATGATTGCCAATGTGTAGAGGTAAGATGACACTAAAAGTGATACTTATTGAATTGCTTTCTTCGGATTAATTGTTTTGTATTTCTATTGCTTAAGAAACGTCGTAACAAAACTTACGTTTCGAATGTTGCTCCCTTATGAGAACAAAATTCAATTTATAAAAAAAGAAATTTCGTGATAGAAAAACAACAACGAATACGTAATTATTCAAGAACAAAACAATAAATTGGATGAATCAAGCAGTACTCAGCTTTTGCTTTAATAATAATGATAATAACAATGATAAGAAGAATTAGAATTAGATGTGCGTGTAGCCTAACGGCTATCGTTGCGGAAAGAGGAATCGATGAGCCGTGTTCAAATTCCGGCCTAATTTTTGGCGTTCACTTTCGCTCAAATACCTATGGAAAAATCTATGTCTTTTTTTCACAGCTACGAGTTAAATATTAGGGTAGACTAAACTTACTAGTCAGTTTAGGAGAAGGATTGCTCTAAAATCAAAAACCATGAATATTGCAACAGGAATCCACTATCAGATCTAAGAAAGCATGGAAATTCACAGATAGTAACGATAAGGAATTTGTAAAGATCCATTATCATCTATGTCATGAATGAAATGTTCACTTACAGTGAAGATTAAGCGAAAACATGTCTCCTCAATAGTTCAGCAATGTTCTTAATATTCTGCTTTCACAAGTGCTTCTGTCTGGATGGTTCCAATCTTTGCTCTAATTTTCAGTTCTTTCAGTCTTTTGGGGATTGTTCCTAGACTCTGATAATGACTGACATGACTGGGTTATTTTTTTACCCCACATCTATCTCAGTTATTTCGTAATGTCGAAATGTTTAGCTTACTTTCAATCTATTTCAGATCCCTAGTTCACTTTTTCACAAATATACCCAAGAAAAACACGTATCTATTTGTTTCTAGCTATAGATTAAATTGCGAGGTGAACTGGGCTCTCTAACCTTGGATGACAAACATTTAAAATCCCACTGTTATTCCCAATAAGTCATGGTAATTCAGAGATAATAAAGAAAAGGAACAGGTGAAGAACCAAGATCTATGTCTAGATGAAACATTAAAAATGTATGGAATTCTTTTGCAGTGATAATTAAGAGTCATATGCTTACCAAGATCTTAGTGAGTGGGAATATGTAAGGTTCTAGCTAGTTGATTTGTACTTCTAACATATGACTAAATGGAACGGTTGATGATCGTTAAATCGTGAACGTGTATTTAAATAAAAGAGTGTAATGAAAAGTTAATCTAGAACAAATAAACACTGCATTAAAACAAATGATTAATTGCATACTGAGAATGATTACTTACCAGGGACTTCAGGGTTATTAATCTGACCATCAATATATATTGCTCGGATAAGATTACTGTCCCATAGAACAAGAGGCTCTCCATCATCGAGGTAAGGCTAAAATTATATATAGTTAAAAATCAAGCATCCATAAAAATGAATATATATGAGGTATGTGCAAATGTTTTAGCGTAAAACCAATTTTCATCTATTTATTCGGTCTCGTGTTCTCAAAAAAATGCACTAGGAATTTTTGTTGTTTGATTTTGTTTAACGGTATATCAACACCTCTATGGGTTATTTAATGCCAAAAAATCTAAATATTGAAATGTTTTCAGCGTAAAACTACTTTTCATCTATATATCTCTTGTTTTCAAAAAGAGCAGTAGGAACACACCTAAGTATTTAAACGCGATTCCACCAGTAACGATTCTGAGGGAGGGGGAGCAGAAAGGGACCAAGCCTCCCAATTTTGGTTGCCCCCACTTCTATAAGCTTCAAAAATTTATGAAACTGATCATTCTCTGATTTTGATAAAATTTGATCTTCAGCACTTTTCCCTCTGCATTTTCTTTTTCAATTAGCCTTTTAAAAACACATACAGAGACCAGTTTGAAAGAAAAACACACAAAATAAAACAATCAGATAGACAGAAACAGACATGTTGCTAAGGAGAAAAAGAGACTTAGTAGTCATATTTTCATATCTGAAGGATGTTAATTAGAAATAATGTTCCCAACTTGATATGTAGATATATAGGCAGTCTGTGATTTATGGCAGAGTGAAAGAATTAGTCAGTAATTACGCTGCTTGAAGCCCTCCTCCTCAGAAAAATCTTGGCCATTAAGTGGCTCCCACCTTTAGAGTTCCAGAATCGCTATTGGATCCCACGAATATCAAGATTGTACTCTTTTGTACCAAAATTGCTGTCAAATTTCGTTGAGTATTGCACAGGGAAAAAAAGAATAAATAAACAAATATAATCAAACTAGTTTTTCCGTACCATAAAAAAAGAAAAAAATGAAACCAATATTTATGTATGTTTTTTAAAATTGCATTAGTTTCAGCAGGAGAAATATAGAGTTTTTAATTACAATTATTTCAAATATGTATGTAAGTCAAAATTCTACGTTTTAAATTATTAAAAATAAGCAGATTCAAATAAAGCAAACCAGAAACAAAATAAAAACTGTGTACTAGCAGCGTGATTGTCCCAACTTATCATTGAGATATTCCATTATTATGGTCTTAACATGAGATATTTTCGCTTGACCTTGTGTAATGCATCCTGTCACCACAAAGTAACATTTCTTTATCGGGGGTACCTCGACACAAAACCTAGCTAAGAACACTCGCAGGCGCTTATAGTACAACTGTGTAAATTTTCAAGGAAATCGGTTCAGCCGTTAAGGAGTTTATAGGTAATGGACACACACACACACACACACACACACACACACACACACACACACACACACACACACACACACACACACAAAGTTCCATTTATAAATAAGTTTAGATATTTCATAAAACCCAAAGAATTTACCATGTTATTGATCTTTACATGATATTTCGACTTCACTTTTCCTCCATTGTAATGAAGCTTTTTTCTGTCTTTTCTATAAATACTTTCAGGTTCATTGTTCTGATAAACATTTCTATATGATACTTAAACTTTATGAACTTAAGTGCATTATCAAATTGGCGGCAAGATTTCATTGTTTTACAATCGAAATGTCTAGATGTAACCGTAATTTATGTTAATAGTGAAACTCTTTTCCCGGCTTATTGCTTTCCAGTCAAATTTAATCTTCGAAAATTCAAATGCAATGTCAATCGTTATCTTTTGTCCCCTTAAATTCTATTTATTTTATTTTTCTCGCTCCTTAATGTTTTTCTTATATTCTTTCACACTCAGTAACCCCCTTTGTGTTAGTGACTCTGTTGCTTTGCTTGGGGTGAAATGATTAAAAAAAAAAGATAAATATATACAGTCACATTGTCTTTTATATTATTGAATACTGATATTTGCAACAGACGTATTATTTACATTTCATAAGTGGTCTACTTACCCGAGTTAACATAGTATCGGATACAGTACCAAATGCATTAATGACAATTTCTTTATACCTGAAAAAATTAAAAGAAAAACAAAAAAGTAACATTTAATTTAGAGCAATTAACCCATGTGTTCAAATATTAATAAAACTGTTATCACGTTCGAACCGAACAGATTTCATAAGCATTTGTTAAATTTAAAGAGATACAAGGCTAAAATAGAGGTAAAGACTGTGTTGCACTAATTTCCCAATAATCAAAGCCTACCTATATAGAAAAATAGCAATAAAGTAATCCTGACTTTTATTTAGGCGAGAAAGCTAATCAGTTACACCAATTAGAAACACGCCGCTTCAGTAACGACTAAGTGTTCACTCAGCACTCAACATTAGTAAATTTAGTTTAGTTTTGCAAATGTTAAAAGTGTACGGAATTCAATGAAAAACAAACTCGCTACAGTAGTACGTATTTATGAACTATTTAGTCTGATTCTATTCCGCAAGTGTAAGACACTCAGTGAGAATCTAAATTAATAGTCTATCATCCGGTTACGAGTAAATTGAATACTGTTGTCTCATCTGGTCGGGTGCCCATGCTATTCATCTCGGGGTTCTTGACAAAATTCAACGGAGAATCTGCAATGTAATCGATCCCGACCTGGTAGTTCAACTCCAGTCACTTTATCCCTCTGTCTCTTCTACAAATTCTTTCACGGCTTTTGCTCCAACGAGATTAGCTCCCTGGTGACCTCTTTGCATGAATTTACTCGAGCTACTAGACTAGCAACTAGATCCCACCCTTTTACAGTGAAACCAATCAAATGTAACTGCAACTTCTACTAGCTTTTTTTCTCGCACTCCCCGCCCATGAAATTCTCTTCCGTATACTTGCTTTCCT
The DNA here is from genome assembly GCA_037127315.1 of Ascarosepion bandense. Lineage (NCBI taxonomy): Eukaryota > Metazoa > Mollusca > Cephalopoda > Sepiida > Sepiidae > Ascarosepion > Ascarosepion bandense. The sequence goes on from JBBBDQ010000373.1 coordinate 2,724,695, forward strand.
GACAGCTACAATCTCCAAGAATTTAAATACAATGTTATCTCTCCTTGACTTGCATCCTTTCCCTGACAACCCTTGTATCATGTTCTTCTTCCTTTCCACTCTACTCTCATGCAGCTCTCTTCACACCAGTGTTCTCATCCTTCTCTTGCCCATTCTCTGACACCTTCTGTAATTTGTTTCTCTTTCTCATCCCTCTCCTCTTATGTAACCCCCTGCGCACCAGTGGCAAAACTACCTTTCTTGGAGTGAAATGATTATAAAAAAAACGAATAACGAATTTTCGCTGAGTTCAAACATTTGTTCTCTCAGTTGACATTGCATAAACCTTTGTAAAACAAAAGTATTTGAATTATCTTGCGAATATTCATCTCTTTCTACTGATCACGAAGAAGCTTGGCGGAATGTCTACTTCGTTAAGAGCCAGAAGTGATATTTATATCACTAAGCCTGATAAAGGCTCAAAGGTAGTTATTTTAAATAGTCAGGACTACATCAATAAAATGGAAGTCATTTTACATGATTTCTTGAAATTTTTGAATCTGCAAATCCTTGTGACAATAATAACAAATTAGAGACGTGAGTACAGAAACGGTTACTCTCTGTATATAAGAGCAGCCTTATTTCCAAGATCGTGTACAATCACATTAGACCTGTGAGTTACCAACGTTTACGTATGTACGGCTTACCTAAGATACATAAGGACAATGTGCTTCTTAGGCCAATTTTGGCTGTGGTAGGTCCTGTATAACATGAATTGGCCAAATGGTTGGCTTAATTACAGCCGGTTTCAGATTTTTTTTCCCCACTCACAATGTTTAATTCTATTTCCTTTTGATTACTGTAATAATAGATTCACTCTCATTAATTTGGCTGCTGGGACAACGTAGCTCTTTTTTGGCTGGTATTCCGTCTTCTCTCTGTTAAAACGTAGTGTTCGAATACTACTACTACAACTACATAGTCAGTTAAGTGACATACACGACCATGTCTCTTTCGAAGGTTTTTCCTTGCACTTTTTGCGGTAGTCCTAACCAGTCTTGCTATTTAACCTTTATCTTGGGGTGATGGATTTATACTTTTCCCAGAAGTATTTGCGCGTAATTGAATGTAATGAGCCCGACTGGAATTTGAACTAGGTTCTCTGATTCCTCATTCTGACCAGTTATCCATTACACCACAACGTATATCCACCACCACCACTACTACTACTACTACTACTACTAGGCAGTAAACAAAGAAATGGAATGAATGGACATTTTCTTTTTAATTTTAAATTTAAAATTCTCCAGACATGTCATGTAAAAGGTATATATTAGTCGTAAGAACTTCTTGCTGACTAGATGAAGTTGCGGAAATTTAAAAACAAATTAAATAAAGAAGGTAAAAGACGGTTCATGCCTAAATTCGAACTTACATGTGATAACTTTTTTCAGTGTCTAATAAAACCTGAAAGAAAGAAAAAGAGAAACCTGTAATTAGTGTTTATTCAATAAGATACCGGGTTAGTGAGAAAATTCTTGGATTTTCAGATTGAGAATATTAACAGATATTTTCATTTGAACTCACAAGCAAAGCAGTTTCAAATATTCACAATCATCAGTTTTAATTGCACCAAAACATTTGCAATACATTAGGTAATCTTGATGATATAAGTCATTTTCATTTCAAGTAATATTTTCTTGATTACTACAGTCGCTACCAGTTTTTTTTTTTTTTGCATTAAAGTTTTTCAGTAATAAAGAGAAGATTTTAGATCCCAACTCTAAAACATGTAGCCCCTTATTTTACATGGGATGCAAACCTTAGAAAAATTGAAGAACGGATCAGTTAAAATGTGGCTTATTATTTGCGACATTTTAGGATAATTTTAAAGCAAGCAGTGATAACTTGGTATACTCATGAAAAGAAGGTTAATTCAAAATTTAATAGCGCTAAACGTTCAAATGTAACCCATTTTACTACTTTTTAGTGTAATTTTGCAATCCTATTTAGCAATTTACTACTTTCTAGAGTAATTTGTTACTGTAGAGTAGAAATTATAGGTCTTATTAGATAATCGGAGATTTGCACAGGAAGACATAAGTTACCGACTCCAGTGTTATATAAACAGCTGAGTGGCCAGAGGTCAAGTGTATCTTTGTATTTGTTTCTCATTGGTACGAGAATAAAGTAATTGAGAATTATTGCTACCACTGCCGTTGTGAGTCTTTTACATGTCGCTGCGAAATGTATCTGGTGAATACGTGGAACTATCTTAACAAAATAAGACATGGCATCTGCACCAGATGGAACCCCCGATTTGATTGCTGAACTAATGCAACAACTGATAGAGCTACAAAGGAAAACTATCGTGCTTCAAAGAGATGGAACCTCTAACGCAACGCAAAGGTTCAACGCAAAAAAAGACGGTTCTGTCATTGAACCCAACGCAACGGACTGTCATTGAACCCAGCGCAACTGGGCATTATTCCTTGACGCTTAGATTTGGTATATGGAGATGTGTAAATTTACTAACTCAATCTAAATAAGCAAAGAATATAGAACTACATACTTGCCTGAAGTCAACAGGCTTCTTTTTGACCTTATAGGGAGTGAAACCTTAAATTCGGCCACAGAAGAAAGGCTTTTATCAAACTTTCGTGTGGTAAAGGGCTTAGACAAGGAAGGTCACCGGCTGACCTTTCATTTCACAGTTCAAGTGGAAGGTGAATCAATTACTCAGTTTTTAGTAAAGCCACGAGCTCATGCCAAATTTTTCTAGTTCACAACTGATTGCCCCAATACGAAAGGCTGCGGTCGGCGATTCAACTACTTGTCCGACATGATAACTGTGCAGATGATTGCGGGCCTCATCAATACGGAGCACCAGAGTCAAGATTTGGTCAACGCTGCCAATCACACTAGAGCAAAAGTTTGACCGACACGTCAGCTTGGAAACGACGGACAAGTCAGCTGCACGGTTATAAAATGATGTTAACTCCTCAACCTCGTCCTACTTACAGATATCTGGCCACAAGCACCATGCGCTTCAACAACCCCGAAGAACAAATGTACCCGCTTCTTCGCCGAATAAGAATCCTTGTGTGGACTTCACGAATACCATCCACCCAGTTGGATCAATTAGTATGAGAGATGGCCCAGTTGCTAAACTGGTATGTCATAATTTTTGGATTAGAGGTCATGTAATAAGAGGACAACCAGAAATATACTAAAATTGAAATTGGAACACGAACAAGTCAACAAGGTGCGAGACAGGGCGTGATTCATTCACTTTCTCAAACACTAGCTCGAAAGATCCTCCTAACCACGCTATCCTGGCATATCAAAACGGAGCCCTAAAACCGGTTTGTCACTGCCTGGTACTGTTCTTCATCTTGCGTGGAATGGAAAGAGATTTGAAGGGGGTATCCAAGATCCGCCACCATTACTGACAATAAAAGAGACTATAATACATCAAATCCACGTTTCATTTGGGCGCACCCCCACTGGTTCAATTAGCCATGGTAGTCCTCACGTTCCCCGATACAGGTGCTCAAACTTGTCAAGTTTATCAGAGATATTAAAACTACTTAGGTCCCCGGGTGAGTACCTCGTGCCATCATAGACAACTAACTTCACATAAAGACGCGTTGTTCATGTATATATGAATTGGCTCGAGAAATACACGACAGATAGTGTATGTGTCAAACAAGACGTCTGGTTTTACTTATCAGAATCTACCCTGAAGGACATACATCTATTGCTAACTGATTTCTTAGCTCAGATATTACGACTCAACTCGTTGAAGAGTGCAAAGAAAAATGCCCTGTGTACATGCCCTCACAGAAAACCCATTTCAGCGATGCTTAATACCATTCCGTTTCTTTCTGTGTACTCTTGAAATGGTCTTCTCCTGATAAACAAGTTGAACCTGTGATCTTCGAAGATATATTGTTTTTTAGCATAATTTTAAGTATTTTTCGTTCTTCTATTGTATTTTGGAATGAAGAACATTGATTTTATGAGAAATGTAATTAATTCAAAATTTCGGGAAGAAAATTTTATATTTCGTAGGCAGATGAGAGTGTAATATCTGTCGTTTTATTTCAAAATGAACTTTAGTTAAGTTGAAATGTGTATTTTTTAAAAGAATTACTGTTTTTAAATATTCTTACATTATAAAACAATGTCTTTGTTTAATATTAAATGCTGTATGGACCTGGACGTAAATTTACAGTGGGAAACTAAAAAATTAAGGCGATTTTATACATTTTCGCCTTAAATTACTTTCTCTTTAAATTAAAACTTAATTATTTAAGTTGAAATTATGGCCAAACTTATGATTAACGAGTCATGTAATAAGCGTTTCATAAAAGATCTTTTTGTCTTCATATAGTATTTTAAATTTCTGTAACTTCTACCGATTAATTTCTTGTGCCATTTAAAGAGTAAATAGATATTAAAGAGTATATAGTATATTCCTGCCCCAGGTTTTATATTCTTATTTTGTTTTCTATTATATCTCTTATCAAAGTAGTTGTAACAAATTTTATAAAATATTTTAACTTTATAAATTATTTTCAATTGTAGTTAGTGTTGGTTTGGTAGGCAATATTTTGTGTCTAGTTTAATTAAGATTATTTATATTTTTTATTTTTCTAGTTTCATAACTTTGAACCTTTTTCTTAACATTATACATGATTTAAATAGCCTGAAAGGCATATTACAGTCTTATAAACCTACGCCAGGTACAAGTAGTTGTAGTCTACAATGTCAGGGTAAATGTTAACCTATCAAATAATTTGATTTTGCATATAAAACCAAAGCAATTTTGTAGGGAAACTGTAAAAATAAAAAAGGCTGAAAAGTTCTCTGTCCGAACCATTTACTAAAATCTGATCAAATATTAGAATTTTTGTGGAGTGGAGACAGAACTTTCAGTCAATTCTATGTGTAGGCATTTAAATACAGTTTTAAGAATAGTCTTGAATTTAAAGTTTTCGTAAAAAGTGCTGGGAAAATTCTTCAAGACTAAAAGATAACACAAATCTCGAACAGAAAAATACGGAGGAAACTATATAAAATATATTGGAAGGTACTTACTTGAAAAGCATTATCTTCGTACACTGAAAACAAAAATAAAGTAACTCTAAAAAGACATCAACGATGATGATAATATATTAATATTACATATATAAATAATATGCATCTTCGTTAAATAATTTTCGTAAATGCATTTCAAGCGTAAAAACTTGCTTTTCTATTGCAATATTATTTGTAATACATTTGTTATGAAATCATCTGCAATGCATTCAGTCAGTTAAGTGCCATACGTGATACACGTTTGGGCGATCATGTCTTGAAAGAGACATGACTGACTGGGCAGAAGATTATCCCGCAGTAGGTTGCCATTGCTTTCTGCGGTAGACTGGTTGCCGACCAATGCTATAGAACCCAATCTGTCCTATTATTTAACCCATAACTGGAGGGAAGATATGGATTAATACCTTCCCCAAGGATATTTGCGTGTAAGTGAATGCAACGAATTCAACTGGAATTCGAACTCGGCTCTCCGATTTCTCGTTTCGAGCCGATATCCACTGCACCACAAACGCACATGCATTACTATTCTAAAATCATAATTCATTTCTATGATAAAAGCATAATCAATGCATTTCTTTTGTAACATGATTTACACTGAATTATCTATAATAAAGGCATGGTCAAGGTATTTATATTCTAAAATAATTTACAAGGCATTTCTAACGTCAAATAATTTTATAGTAAAAACATGATCAAGATATTTTTCACGCATATAATTCCGTTAATCTATCACTAAGGCTTGCATTATTTTCTGACGGTCCCATTCTTCCTAATTTTCATTAAAAATTCCTTTCTTCTTAATTTACATAAAAAAGAAAATTACTTATAATGCATTTATATTATACAACCTTGTTCTGTCAGTAACACATGTGGCCATTCATTTCCACTTAATTTAAAAATAAAACAAAATGCAAAATTCTGTGTTTAAGTATAAAAATTTTGACCTTAAGCCAGAATTATTTAGTTTGCTAATGAATGTGTTGTGGTGCAGTGGATATCAGAACGACAAATCGGAGAGCCGAGTTTGAATTCCATTTGAGTTCATTGCATTCACTTTCGCGCAAATATCTTTGGGAAAAGTATTAATCCCTTTATTCCCTTCAGCTATGAGTCAAATAACAGGACAGATTGGGTTCTGTAGCCTTGGTTGGCAACCAATCTATCGCATAAAGTAATGACAAACTACCGCAGGAAAAAAACTTCTTTCGAGACATAATCGCCCATTTAACTGACTGACTGAATGCCTACTAAAGGAAAGCAAGGGAAAGAGGTGGAGTAGCGAAAAAGGCGGTAAGCATCGATAAAAAAAAGTCATTTCTTTGCTTTGCCTATATATATCACGCAGTCAGCGCTAAAATCATTCTTCCATTTTTTTCCACCATCCAGAATTTAATAAATAATCAGGCTGAATTAAAGTTTTGACGTAACTATTTAATAAATTCTACCCGTAATATCACAGAAAGCTTATTAACGATATTTATTCGATATCAATAATTCAAATAAATACTAATAAACATCATTATCAACAGCATTAATATGTTTTCTAAATGTCCTGACACTGATGTTTCTAACAAATTTGTTATCGAACATTTATTTGCCCGGAAAAACTAAATCAGTAAACCGAGTTCAAATTTCAGTCGAGGCTGCTTGTACTCACTTCATACTTATAAACTTCGAAAAGATGATCCGAGGGTAAGTGATAAAATAAGATCAAGAAATAAAATAAAACGGCATATAACGATTTAATAATGATGGGGCGTAATTAAAACCAAACTGCTAATATGCTTAAGCATAGAACCAGCTATGCTGTATGGACGCAAAACATGGAAAGTAAAAAAATATATAGTGCCAGATAACTGAGAACAATTTGTAATATAAAGAAAACATCGCTGTCAACATCAACGACAGTCTTCAGGACGCCTACGAAGCAAATGCAGGCCCGTATCAAGTCGTTCTCGTTCATATTTGCCACTACGTTCACGATGATGGCCGTCAAAGAGCTGGTGGTATTGTGAGACCGCTGGTTAGTCGGCTCCACAACGACATCCCACATATAGTAGTTGAGGGGATACAAACTGGCTGAGACAGGCGGCTATTTGTTGAGAGCAAGATGATCATGAAAATTTTCTTTCGAGTATAAGCCTGCTGGAACACGTTTGTCTCTGCCAGCGATCCAAAGTTTGACTGCTATGTGTATTACATTGATGAAGCGGTGACATTGACCCTGAGGGTCTGATGGAATTAGTGAGTTTGTACGACATTGCTCACGAACCACAGGACCATCACAAATGACTTGACCTTGATGTGTATTGCAGGGAATACTCCAGTGAAGATCACGTAAAGCCACCTGTTGTTCCTCTAGTTCAGCCCATCACATTTAAAAAGCTCGCTAACCCTGAGATACTATTGTTGGTGGATAGTATCATTTTCTGTGTCAGACTGAAAGCTCTCGATACGCCTAAAAGAGAAAGGAAAATGTCTGAATTTGGCAAGAAGCCGACTTCTATGAGTTCTTAAATACCTGGTGAATTGCATGCATATGAACACACACGTACACATACAACCCACACACGCGTGTATACACACACACATCTTTGTTGTAAGTCCCCTTCTGTAGTTCCTGTCTTTTAAAACTCTGGCGAGCACTCTGACCCTTCTAATTATCGCCCTAGCAGCCTCTTACCAATTTTTGGCAAAGTGTTCAATATTGAAGTTGTTCATCATCTCACATCCTACCAACGATAAAAACTATGGCTTCCACCTCACCAGGTCTACCGCTGATGTGTTATCGACAATCACCGAATATATATACCAGGCTCTTGATAAAAATGATGAAACTCGAGCTGTTGCACTGGATATCTCGAAAGTGTTTGACAGGGTTCAACATGATGGTCTTCTGCGCAACTGCAAGGCTATAGTATAACTGCACGTTTGTTCGATTTAATCAATTCGTTCCTTTCAAATCGCGTAACGAATGTCGTATTAAACGGGCATGCTTTCAGATCTTATCATACGAACACGGGTGACCCTCAAGTCTCTATCCTAGGTTCTACGCTTTTCCTAATTTTCGTTAATGATCTTCTTGGTGTAATCAGCTCTAAAGTAGGCATCTATGCAGATGACACCATGTTGTGTGGAGTTATCCACTTAATAATGGACTCTTCTTTGTCTATATTAACCGAGAGTTAATTACTCTCGAGGACAAAGCCAGGGCGACAGAGACACTAGTTTCCACTACGACTTCAGTTCAGTTCAGCTCAGCTCAGCTCAGCCTAGTCTCTCTGTCGGTCACTTGTAGCCAAGCTTTATAACTTTTTCTCTTTGTATCTGTTTGTATCTCTTGTTGGCGTAATATATGTTCTTGACCTACTACCGAGGTTGACTCATTATTTTATGGTCCCATACCGGGGCCATATCACACCACCATTTATTTACTCCCGCATCAATCAAAAATCTGTCATAACTGACAAAGTAAACCTCGCTTCTGCTCTTGAAAAGGACCTTCAATCTGTGGTGGACAGGGGTAAGAAATGGCTAGTAAATTTCAATGCTTCCAAAATGAAGTTGCGCTCTTTTAACCACTATGAAGAAACCTCCCTATCTTTCATCAGTATAGATCACACTAGTCTCCCAGAAAGCAATACAATGCGCCTCCTCGGCTTCACTCTCTCATCCGTCCACAAATGGAACGACTACATTGAATCAATAGCTACATCTACTGCTAGGAAGTTTGGGTTACTGTGCCGAGTGAGAAAGTTTTTATTGTCAGAATCCATCTTGCACATACACAAATGTACATTGTCCGTGCATTGAATACTATTGCTAGAAAGAATCCCTCTCATTCTCGCAAGAAGATCGAACGTTCGAAGAAATAACCGAAACCACATACCCTTGACTGAACAATCGAAACTGAATCTGACAGGGAAGTAAATAAACAATTATTTTACGTATGAAAAATTTAGTTTCGTATTTTTATTAGATGTTATTAACATTACGTATTTTACTGTAACTTACCTGTCGTATCACGAAGGCTTTTGTTAGCCCAAATGTCTGTGTCCTGTAGCATAGCCCCAATATACAGATAGGTATTGTCCCATCGCAGCTTCACCTTTGTTTGTAATTTCGGTTTCGGATATTCTTTGCCTTTTACATCTTTATTAAAATAAATAAATGAATATGTTAGATTTTACTGCATGAAGTGTTAGACTCGGTATTTGATTTTATCAAACAGATTTAAGCAGTTATGTCTTCTTCACCTCAGGACACAGGCGATCATGGCTCTCTACAATTTCATGTCTTTGTAGCTGTTAATGAACTTTGTCTTTTCGTTATTTCTCTTACGCCTGTTTTATCATTCAATTATTGAAGTTCATCAAGTATGTTATACGCTGTTTTTCTCTGTCCTTTTTGCCCGCAATCGGTCCCGTGAGTATCAGATTTTCCAAGCCCTCCTTCTTTATGTGCCACAAAAATTTGAAGTATAAGTTCCTCTTTTGTATTTATTTCTGAGTTGAGTAATTTTCAATAATCTTGTAATTATTTCGAACTATTGTTCTCATCTTGGTTGATATAGATGTTATAAGTGATACAACGTTTCAACCAAGTACCCTCTGGTCATCATCAGGTGTCTATTGATTGGCTGATATGGAATATCTTGTTGATTATTGCGAAATATCCTGTGAAATCAGTTATTGTTCTGTCATGTTGGATTTGGTTCGTCACTACCAGATTGAACTCATGACCATTAGATGATACTAACACATGTATAACCAACTAACTATTATATCCACTACGCCACCATGTGGTGTATTTTTGGAGCCTTTTATATTCAGTGTCAGATGGTTTTTGACAACTGGATTATGTAGTGGGTCTTGTTTCATAAGTTATATTTATTTCTGAGATGAGTGATTTTCAATAATCTTGGAATTATTAGATGATACTAACACATGTATAACCAATATATCCACTACGCCACCGTTCTGAAGCACTTTAGTGGTGTATTTTTTGAGCCTTTTATATTCAGTGTCAGATTAGATGTCTATTAAAACATTTATACCAACCAAGATGAGAACAATAGTTTTACATAATTCCAAGATTATTGAAGTTTCTCTTTGTTTCCATTTTCTCTAAAATCTTGTCGTTGATCACATGTTTGATCTATACTATACTCAGCATCCTTCTGTAGAATCACATTTCTGTTGCTTCAAATCTCTTCTTCATCTCTGAGAAGATTGTCCAGCATTCAATGTTGGATAGGAAAACAGATATCACGTAGTAGTTCAGTACTTTTTTTTTGTTTTTAACGAAGTTTTTTTTGTCTCTTAATATTCTGCTTAGCCGTTGGAATGCATTTTTGGCTATCCTAATGCGTCTTTGGATTTCAGTGTCTCATTTTCCATTCTTTTTTAGAACACTTCCCAGATATCAAAATGTTTGTATTTGTTTGATTTTGATATCTCCGATTTGTAATTTGATTTTTTGACTCATCATTTTGCTAACAACCATGCATTCTGTCTTCTTTCAATTGATGTTTATTCCTTTCTTCTTGCTTTTCCTTCCCTTTCTTGGCTTCTTCGTGTCTAGATTTTTGTTTTAATTTGTACTAATGTCCTTAGGAAAGGAATAAATTCATCTCTTCTTCGACCAGCTATTAATGAAATTGCAGAGTAAAATAGACTTTCTATCTTTGGGTGTATTCTTGCAGTTGATATTTAGTCCTTTCTTCTCGCTTTCCTTTACTTGGTCTTTTCCTTTTGCTAACAACCATGCATTCTGTCTTCTTGCAATTGATGTTTAGTCCTTTCTTCTCGCTTTCTTTCACTACCTTCCGTAGAGATTTTGGAGCTTTTTTTTTCTGTGTCTGCTATCAACACTGTGTCGTTTGCGTATCTTGTGTTATTAAAACTGTGGCTGCCAATAATGAATCCTGGTAGCAAATATAATTCTCTCAGAATTACCTCGCCGTATAGGTTGAATAAGACCGTTGAAAATACACATCCTCGACTTACAAGCCTTGTTATTTTTGTATATTTGCTGAACTAATTTTCTCTCTGTATGCATAACGTTTGCTGCCAGTATAGGTTCTTGATTATTCCGATATCTTTTTTAAATATGTCAAGTTTGCTGAGCAGTTCTAACCTATCTTTGTGGCGTACTTTATCGAACGCCTTTGTGTAGTCTATAAAACACGGGTACTTGTCCATGTGCATTTGTATTGATCTTTCTGATAATATCCTGAGCATAAATATCACGTTCCAGTGTCTTTGACGAATATTTTTTGTTCTTATCCTATCTCCAGTCTCATTCTGCTACTCGCTCTATTTGTCAGAATTCGGATGATGAATTTTGTTATATGGCTCATTAGGCTGATTTCCCAATTGAGTTCACACCTGGTTTCTTACGCAAATACTTACGTCTTCCGGTATATCACCACTTTTTTAGATTTCATTTATTACTTTTGTGATAGTGTTTATGCTAAAATCATCTAAGGCTGCCAGCATCTCTATTACGATACGTTTCAGATTCTACTTCGGTTTTTAATATTTTTGCTTCGCCGATATTTCTGTGTGTTGTCTGTTGTTCTCTTTCGTCGGGGAAGAATTCTCCGATATTTTCGTTCCATTTCTGAAGTATTTTTCTTTCTTTGATATCATCGTTTTGTTCTTGGATTTTATGTATCCTGTTCATGAGTATGTCTTTTGTCCTGTTAGTTCTCTATTTTTTTTATGTTCATGTTTTATGTTCCGTGTCTTGGTATTATTTTTGTTTACTTTTCATCATGTCGAGAATCTCATGTCATCCATTAATTTGTTCTTCTAGTTTTCTTTGGGATGATCTCGTTTTCTGATGTTACTAAAGCTTTTCTAGAGTATCCCACTTCAAGTTTCCATTTTTATTTTGACTCTAGTATCTGCTTTGACTTTAATATCTACAGTTGAATTCGTTGCATTCACTTAGGCCAAATACCCTGGAAAGATATTAATCCGTCGCTTCTCCCTCTAGCTATGGATAAAATAGCAGAACCGATTTGGTTGGTAAACCGGTCTAACGCAGAAAGTAATGGAAACCAACAGTGGGAAAACCATCTGCCTCTCTTTTGAGACATGATCGCCCAAGCGTGTATCACGTATGGCACTTAATTAACCTGCTTTTTACACTGTCCATATATATTTTCTTCATATTCGGGTCAAGAGTCTGTCGTTTTACAATTTGGCTGTTACCTTAGACCTCTTCAATTTGCTTAGTTGACATTGTAAGTTTACATATAACTACGAGGTGATCGCTTTCACAGTCGGTACTTGAATCGGTTTTGAAGTGTCAGTCAGTTAAGTGCCATACGTGATACACGCTTGGGCGATCATGTCTCGAAAGAGACATGACTGACTGGGCAGAAGGTTATCCCGCAGTAGGTTGCCATTGCTTTCTGCGGTAGACTGGTTGCCGACCAAGGCTATAGAACCCAATCTGTCCTGTTATTTAACCCATAACTGGAAGGAAGAGACGGATTAATACCTTTCCCAAAGGTATTTGCGCGTAAGTGAATACAATGGATTCGACTGGAATTCGAACTCGGCTCCCCGGCTTCTCGTTCCGAGTTGATATCCACTGTACCACAACGCACATCCAAACGCACATCCACATTGAAGTGTACAATTCCTAAATCTCTTGTTGATAGCTATGTTGTGTTGCTTCGTTTTGGTATAATTAGAAGATAACACAAACTTGAATTAATGATATTTATTTTTGGTATAAAACTTTACGTTTTTACATCAAGTTACAACCTTTAAATTTTGTGTGGATACAGAAGCAGACTAGCTAAATTCTCTTCACTGTGGGATGCTAGTAGTAAACGAGCCTATCACTTCTGGACTCTAGTGGTCAACTGACTAGCGTCTTCCCCTTTTCAAAACCTCCTACACAAAACTACTGTCCTTAACTCCTACTTCTTACTCCCACTCTTACTCCTACTCCTACCAAAAGAAACGGTTCCTTATTTTGCCGCCCAATTTTGAATTGTCAGTGTGTCTATCTTGTTCTATTTTAGAACACTCGCCATCTTATAAGCCATAACAGTTATCTTGTTGATTTGATTATTCGTTTCCCACCTAGATTTCTCCACGTCTATATACACCATTGAACCCATTTTTTTCTTATTTTAGTCCGAATTTGCCAACTATTTCACCATCTCTCTCATTGCCTACTTTGTATAGAACAATTCGGTACTCTGCTATTGTATTAGCTTGTACTACACGAAGTTTCGGATTTCAGATGATGTAGACTTTGGCGCTATCAAGTCTATACATACTGTTAATAGATGGTCTGTTTAATACCATATAAAAGACTTAAAAATAAACTTGTTAAGTCTATAAATATCCATCAATGCTTGTCTATAAGTATCTACACTAATCTGAATATATCTACCTAGTCTAGACTCAAGTTTTCTATCAAGTCTAGCCTATAAATATCTATACAGTCTAGTCTGAGGAAACCTAGTTATATATATATATTGTAACAAAGTTGTGGAACTCGTAGGTTTTTAACCTGCTGTTCATGCATTTACTTTAATAGAGAGTGCTCGATACAAACGTAGAGCGTTATATATAAACCATTGTAACAACTATTACAATATATATATATATATATATATATATATATAAAGTGTTATGTACATGATGTTTGGTATTAACCAGTAGATGGTATTATAATTTTTTGAATATATTGATAAATATATCCTGCGATCTTTAGCTGATATTTTTTTAATATTTAAATTATTTTAGATTATTCAAAAATTTAAATTATTATATTTTATTAGAAATAGTTAATATATCTTATTTGGCGGTGCGAGTTTTTATTATGTATATCGAGTTGTTTATTATTATTTATACTATTTACGTGCGGTCTATTGTTCGCATCTTTATGGTTGTTATTACAACATTTCGGCCGTTGTTCTCTCCGATCTTCATCAGATGTACATCGATCTGGGTTCATTATATTGTAAAAATGCGTTGTGGCGCAGTGGATATCGGCTCGGAACGATAAAACGGGGAACCGAGTTCGAATTCCAGTTGAATTCCTTTCATTCACTTACGCGCAAATACCCTTGGGAAAGGTATTACTCCGTCTCTTCCCTCCAGTTATGGGTTAAATAATAGGACAGATTGGATTCTATAGCCTTGGTCGGCAACCAGTCTACCGCAGAAAGCAATGGCAACCTACTGCGGGATAATCTTCTGCCCAGTCAGTCATGTCTTTTTCGAGACATGATCGCCCAAGCGTGTATCACGTATGGCACTTAACTGACTGACTGATATTCATTTTTTTAAATTTGCTATACATAAAGATATAATCTTAAAAATAAAACCGGCTTTTGTAAAGTAATTTCGTGATGGAGACACGATATTGGAAATTTTAAATAATTTGAACAGAAATCAAAGAATAATAATAAAAAAAAATTGAAATATGCCCTCAGAATAGTCACAAAAATGTGATGTGTAAAAATTAAGAGTAATAAGCAAGAAAAGTGAACTGACCAGCTTGAAAATATTTGAAGAAGTTAGTGTTATGAATATACGCAGAAAGAAAATATGAAGAATATTAAAAACAAGCGCTAAAAATATAAAAACAACCAAACTATTACCTTCAAATAAACATCACACAAAGAAAAATGTGAAAGTAAGGCATGAAAGTACAAAGATTTCAAAGACATCAAATTAAAGAAATGGTTTCCAGTCTCTCTCAAAATATTAACCCTATACGAACTATCATTAAAAGTAAAAATACACGAGAAAGGGGGAAAAAAATGAACGTCTCTGGAAAGCAATAAAAATCGCTGTAATGTTAAAATTAAAATAGTAGAAAATTTAATATGATCAATATAATGAAAGACTAAGTTTATAAAATGTTAGGGAGCCTATAATAACGTTGAAAATAAGAAACTAATAATTTATTCAAGCATATAGAATATTATGTTAAACTCTTACACTATATTACGTATTAATGTATAATTCTGAAACGATTTTCTTTCGAAAATATTGACCAGTATAATAAAGTCTGATATAGTATATAAATATCTCTCGTATGAAAATATTAGTCTATCTGGTTTCAGTATATCTAGTAATACTGGAGTTATCTATTCATCAATCTATCTATTTAGTTTAAAGATATTTATTAATCTAGCCTAGTCAAACAATATATAGCTATTATAATGATTTGAATATGAGAGGGATTTTTATACAAAACAAAGAACTCAATCTATTAATATTTCATAGAAATAGGTCTTATCTTGTCAATAAAGAAAAACAAATAAAAATTTAATTATATTGTCACTTTGTCGTGTCCAAAAAAATAAAAAAATTAATTGTAGTGTCAAAAATAATTATAATAAAATAATTATAACAATTTTAATTTTCATTAAATCACTCATTTGAAACCAATGAGCATCGACTCGACTTTTCTTCACTTCACACACAAACATGTGACATTCTCACTATTAGACAATCACTTCACATGGACAGGCCGTTAACACGTGCGCCGATGAAAATTTCGGTTCTTTTTCCTTTTTATGTTATTATAGTAACTCTTATCTTTTAGCCCTCAACAAAAATTCAAGGAAAGAAAACCCTAGATACTTCTTGTGTTTTCAAAATAAATTATCTGGATACTCATTACACATATCTATAAAAAGAACTTACAAGAAAGACTGTATACATTTTACTTATTGTTTATCTTATCCTCTGTCGGACTCCGATCCATATTTGAATCTACACTTGACCAAAATTTCACAATTTTACTCAGTATTACTGTCTCTCGTGTCTCCAACACAATAAATCATACTCGTTTTATTGTTTGCACGTCTTGCTGTTTCTCATTTTACGAGTATTTTTGTACATATAAATATTAGGGAGTTTATAATTATTTATTCGGAGTTATAACTCCCCTACAGTCTGATCATAATTTCGACTTAAAGAATACCATTTAGGTTAAAAGAAAAAAGTAATTTATTATTCGTGATAATATATTAAATTTGCACTCATTTCGTAATCTTCTAAAGTAAATTGACGTCTCGGATCATTTAACTCCCTTCTTCACAAAATTACTAAAATAATATGGTATTATTAAGACAAAAACGATAAAAACAATAAAAATCTGAATGAGAGAGGTTACAGTTAGCATGTAAATACATTGAACCTCAGCATTTAAATTTAAAGGCACGAGCGTCTTTGTAACTTTAAAATTTTAACTGTCTCATCTCCAGATGTAATCCAATCTTGGGTTATCTATATGGCTTTATCTTTTTAATCCCTAGCTTAGTCCGTTCGTCTGCAATTACTAAAGGTATAAATATTTTACGACCACCAAGCATATAAAGCAATATAAATACCAACAAATTCTTCAGTCCATGCTATTTCTTTCCAAGCCGCTTCTTCTAGAAGTCCATCAACTGTTATGGCGTCCGCAACAACTTGATACACAACATAAGTGCGAGGAAGAGGTAAATCACAATTGACTGCCCTACAGCTGTCAACCTCACATAGCTGACGAAATCTGATGAAGTAAAAGATACATTTTTAGAACTTAATCAAAATTGGCTGAAGGATACATGTGTTGAGAATCCAATAACATTGGCTAACGTTAAATATTCTATATTGATTCATATAAATGGATGAACTTAAACAGATTTTAAAAACTGATTGATAGTTATTTACCAAAGCGAGGATGTGCGTTGTGATACAGTGGATATCGGCTCGGAACGAGAATCCGGGGAACCGAGTTCGAATTCCAGTTGAATTCATTGCATTCACTTACGCGCAAATACCCTTGGGAAAGGTATTAATCCGTCTCTTTCTTCCAGTTATGGGTTAAATAGCAGGACAGATTGGGTTCTATAGCCTTGGTCGGTAACCAGTCTACTGCAGAAAGCAATGGCAACCTACTGCGGGATAATCTTCTGTCCAGTCAGTCATGTCTCTTTCGAGACATGATCGCCCAAGCGTGTATCACGTATGGCACTTAACTGACTGACTGGCTTCTCGAGCATCTCTCAGATGGTCCTACCACTGTAGTCTTGAAAGGCGTCCTATTAGTATTTACTAACTTTATCTCTTCGCCTGGTATAAATGCTGAAACACATAAACCATCTCTCAGATGGTCCTACCACTGTAGTCTTGAAAGGCGTCCTATTAGTATTTACTAACTTTATCTCTTCGCCTGGTATAAATGCTGAAACACATAGCGAGGATCGAAGTTATTTCAAAAATAATGTATAAAGAATTTATTATAACTGCTCCATAGTAAGGCATCATAGAGGACTGTGACAGAGAGAAACAGAAAGAAATGAAGATGTTCATACTATTTGGCTACTGCAAAATATACAATGTGTAACTGCTACGAGAACAAGAAAATTATATTACATTTATCCTTTTAGTGGAGTGGATCTCTTCCTCTTAAAAAGTTAGATTTAAGGGTTTGACTTTTACTGAACTAGTGTCACCGGATGTAAATTTGGTACCATCTCGACTTGTGACGTTTTCCCTACCCGACATCGATAGGTAGCATTATTCAATAGATGTGAAGAGACTGATTATCGTTACTAGATTTTTATAAGTACTTCCAATAATTCGATGAAAAAACAGTATAACATGAAGAAAAAAACCATAATATTAATAAAAACAAAGTTTACCGTCAAAATGTTTATATTACTATTAAGAGGAAAGATCAAAATAAT